>CABHPP010131358.1:824-37334 GCA_902168425.1 Peromyscus attwateri | reverse complement strand
TATATATATATATATATATATATATATATATATATATATATATATATTAGTCATCAATATCATTCTGCTTTTCCAAGCTTCATATATTCTAGAAATAAATACCTGTTATTTAAGCCACATACTTTATGACATCTGTTACAACCAAGTTGATTAATATAAAAACAGTCTAGGACTTTATTATGAAATATTCACTATGTTCAAGATAGAATTTGAGAAACCACCAATCATGCCATGAAAAGAAAAATTACATGACTGATGAGAAAGCAGTCAACATATGTTGGCAGCATAGTGTGTCACAAGTTTAAATTAGTTAGCCCTATATATGCTAGGCTGGTTTTAGACCACTTATTATTAAAAACTTTTCAAGTACAAAAAGAAATTCTAAAGAAGCAATTGAAATTATAAAAAATATCATCATAGAAATAGATTTCTAATAAAAATACACAACCAGAATTTCAAAGATTATGGTGAGATGTGATTTTATTTGTATGTTAATAAATAAAGTTGCCTGGGGATCAGAGCTAAAAGCAAGCCATTTAGCAGAAGTCTGGCGGTGGTGGCACACGCCCTTAATCTGATCACGTGGCAGGCAGAGTTTCTGTGTGTTCAAGGACACAGCTAAGCAGTGACCCGAACCTTTAAATTCAGTACCAACCATAGAGACCTGGAGGTCTGTATAGACAGGCAGTGACGAGGAAATCATATGGTTGGGTTAAGAGCCAATGAGGAAGGCAGAACAGAGAGGCAATAAAAAGACAGGTCACACAGGAGAATGTCTCTCTCTCTCAGGGGAAGGACAGCAGCGAGTGGTAAGCTAAAGGCTATTCACTAATGTTCTGATCTCTTGGGCTTTTAACTCTGTATTTGGCTCTGTGTTTCTTATTTAATAAGACTATTTAGAATTTTGTCTACAAAAGATCACTGAATTTACCCCATTATGTTCAAATTACCACAGGGTATTTGTTAGAAACAGTGTCTCACGTAGTTCAGGCTAGCCTGGAACTCACTATGCAGTCCTGGACAGCATGGAGCTCCTGACCTTCCTGGCTCCACTTCTCAAGTGCTGAGGTTACAGGAATGTCTACTTCACCTCATAAAAGATCTAAACTTCTTAAAAAGGAATAGCAGAGGCAGAGAAATCAGTTGTATAGAAAACAATAAAATCAGTTATAAAAGAAATTATACGGGAACATTTCATAAATTGATCGAATGACATAGAAGCTCAAAAAGTTATGCAAATCAAATAAAGTAAATTCAAAGAAATGCATAGTAGATACATCATAGTTAAAGTTATGAGAACTAATATTCTGAAGCTGAAAATATAACATATATGTGTCATAGAGAGGAACATAAGGTTAGGTTTATCTCATGAAACCATGGAGACCAGAAAAAGACGGTATAATATATTTCAAGGACCCTAAAAGCAAGCAATAAAAAAAAAATCAAATATTTATTGTTGTATGGTAGTGTGTGTGTGTGTGTGTGTGTGTGTGTGTTCTGACAAACAAAGCTTGCCTGGCAATCAGAAGGCAGAGCTAGTTACTAGTTAACCATAGAGGCCAGGCAGTGGTGGCACACACCTTTAATCCCAGCACTTGGGAGGAGGAAGCAGGAAGATCAGGACTTCAAGACCACCCCAGGCTACAGGAGATTTAATTAGTCTAAAAGAGAAACAGATCTGGGGTGTGGTAGCTCAAGCCTTTAATCCCAGCACAATTGTGAGGTAGAGACTGGAATATAAGGCTTGTAGAGACAGGATCCCTGTCATTCGGTCTGAGGATTCGTAGAGGTAAGAAGTGTCTAGGTGGCTGGCTGCTCTGCGTCTCTGATCTTTCAACTTTCAGCCTTGATAGCTGACTCCTGGTTTTTATTGTTAAGACTAATTAAGTTTGAGCTTCAGTTTATTCTTTTTTTATTTTATTTATTATTTATTTATTTATTTATTTTTGGTTTTTCGAGACAGGGTTTCTCTGTGTAGCTTTGTGCCTTTCCAGGAACTCACTTGGTAGCCCAGGCTGGCCTCAAACTCATAGAGATCCACCTGGCTCTGCCTCCTGAGTGCTGGGATTAAAGGCGTGCACCACCTATATCTAACAAAAAGTAGTCTTAAGGTACAGAGAGACAGCTAGTGAGTAAGAAGACTTTCTGCACAAGTATGAGGTTCCCAGCACCCATGGAAACCAACTGAGCATGGCTATATGCACCTGTAACGCATTAGCTGGCCAGGTTAAGATAAGAGGTGTGCTGAGAAGCCGGGCGGCGGTGGTACACACCTTTAATCCCAGCACTCAGGAGGCAGAGCCAGGCGCATCTCTGTGAGTTCCAGGCAAAAAAAAAAAAAGAGGTGTGCTGAGGGCTCTCAGCTACCAGTCTAGCTCCAGGTTCATAGAGAGGCCCTTTCTCCACGAAATAAATAGGACAATGATCTATCAGGACATATCTATCTGTTAGGACGCCCAACATCCTCCTCTCTCCTCTGGGTGCATGCAATCACATGCATGAACATTCCCACAGATACATACACAAACACATGCATGTGCATCAATCACACACACTCACACACATACAAATACTACCACCCCACACATGTCACATACCAAAAGAAAAAGAAAAAGGAAGAAAAAAAAAGACAAGGAAAATGAAGTCATTTTCAGAAGTCCATCATTAAGTAATGCCTAAAGTAAATTCTCTGCACAGGAAACAATGATAGCAAAGCTTAGAGTTTCAGAAAGGAAAGAAAGTGGGGGAGGGGAAGGGTAAATATAATGAAATGTCCCTACCTAAGCTTTCTGAAGCCAAGTTTGATGGAAGAAGCAACAAGAGTGACGACCTAATGTGGTATTCAACATACATTCAGAAAATATTTACAGTCAATATAAAATATTTACAAAGGATCTAAAGAGAAATCAATTTTCTGCATTTCCCTGAAAGCGGTAAAGCATTAATACATTCCTGCTATGCAGGGGATCCTTACTATGCAATACCTCTGTACTTAACATGGTTGTTACCAATTCATTGTACATATACGATAAAGTTATACAGACCTGAAGACGCACACACCTGCTCACCAGAGCTCACCTGTAACTAGTGAAAGCTGTATCAGCCAGTGGTGTGTATCAAGGTTGAGTTACTGGCTGTGAAATTTTATTATAGTTAGTCAAGTTGTTGTTGCCTTTGGGGAAAATGAAGTACATAAAATCTCTATTCGTTCTTTAAAATGCATGTGAATCTACAATTACTTCAAAAAATTCAGTTATTTTAAAAGATTATTTTTCTTTTCAGGCACAATCCAAATAGTGAATATAAAAATATTTTCATAGTTTATGTGTGACAACATTTGTTTAGATTAATTGTATTAATGTAAAAAGTATTTCTATGTCTTTAAGTTTGGCTAACTAAATAAAACAAGTTACGTGGAAAAGGCAAAAAAAAAAAAAATACTGAAAATTCTATTTCCCGTCAGCAATCAGGAGAAGGAAATAGCAAGTGTAAGTGAGAATGGGTGGCGTGTTCTTTTGTAACAATTTAAAATCTCCAAGTGTGAACCTTGAGAAAGGTATTGTACAGTTTCCCCTTCAATCAATCTTCCTGGAGTTTCACCTCAAGAAACCCTGCAAGTGGAGATCACAATGGACCAGGATACTCTCTCAACAGAGACTTCCTAGTCACACTGCACATAATCAGGTATCACCTGAATGCTGATGTCATTGCCCTGCCTTATTCAGTAAAATTTATATCCCCAGACACATGTTAAGACTCTTGGAGTTCCCTACACTATGGGAGACATACACAAGCACACATGTAGTTTTAAAATAGGCTCTAGTAGCTAGATAATAGAATTTCAAAGCATAGTAAAACCACAACTTCCTTTACTTTTTGAGCAGTGACTAAGTTGTTACTAGGTGGAACTTCATTTGTTAAAATGTTTTTGTTCCTGAGAGTAGGGAGATGTGGGAGAGGTTGGAGAGAGGATAACATGGGGACTGGAAGGAGAAAAAGGAGAAAAGGAGAAAAATAGTAACTCTATTTCAATTGAAAACATTTTTTTGAAATGTATTTGCTTGGGAAAGCACCTAATAGTTATCATTACAGAGTCAGGTTAACAACAAATTAAATACACGAGGTGCCAGAGAAATAGATTCCATGCATGATGCTTGCAGCCATTTACACTAATAACTTGGTAAGACAATGTCTATAATAAATAATAACTTTATATAATCCCCACGTATTGTGCAATACTGTGCTAAACTCAATCAAAAACCATCACAAACCTACCTTTACCCTTACTAAACTCTTCATATAAATGTGGTTTACATAGCCTCAACATTTTTTTATGCTTCCCTATAGTTAATTCTAGTTACCTGTTTGCTTTTAGGAACTGTCTCTTTCCTATTAGAGTTGTAATTTATTCCAACAGCAAGTTGTAACTTCATGGACACTGATTAAAGTTACTCATTTTAATAATCAGAACTTGCAGTATAGTTGACTCTTCATTTAAGGGATGATTAGAAGGGTTGAAATACACTTTCCATAAGCTGAACTTTGCATCAAACATACCTTCCACCCTGAAGTGACATGAGTGTGTGCAAAGCTATATGTACAAAATAAGAAAAGATTTTGAAACTAGTAAATACTATGATGTTCCTCAAATCAAGTTAGTTTGATAAGAATAATGTGCCTTTGTTAATGACATAAAGAACAGTTGAACACTTAACATTTCATAATATCTCAACATTATTTGGGGTCAACTGGGTGTTAACTCCATGCGTCGCAAACTGAAGTTTGCACAGAGGCTAAGTCACTTGCCCCAGACCACAGTGGGAATTCTGTCACCACGGTCAGGAACAGCATGCTCCCTACATTATCAGTTCAGGCTCAGGATTAATCTTCTCATTGGAATAGATTTAATGGAATAATTCTGTAAATATTCATGAAGTAATTGGAAACTAAATATTAGCGAAATTCTAGATAACCTTTAAATGTCCAAAACTGCCACCCACAGAAAAAGAACATGATCCCAATAATCTGCCTGGGTCCAAAAGATAAGGAATTACACAATAAAAAAGCTGGAAAGTGACTCCTGAATCACAGTCATGATGTGAACTTAGAGTGACATGTGTGGGAAGAGTTGGCCAAGAGCTAATAAGATTGTCTAAAGAATGGCTATTTATTAAAGTTCTTATTTACTTACTAAATTGACCAAGAGAAAATGAATTGTTCATTAGCCTTAAAGTAAAACCTAGGGAAAGTAAATATCCTGTTAAATACCTAACAGGTACAATGTGCACGTATTGCTTAATTTAGATAATCTAATTATAGAAACTTAATCCACTTAGCAGATCATAATACTTGAAGTTATTTACTTGACCAGAGCTCATCATAATTTGGTTCTTGTCATAGTTCTCAAGCAGTTATTTTAAGATAAAGTGCTTCTATTTAAGTAGTTTCTAATAATATAGAAGAATGGCAGTTAAAAACTGATAAAAGTTAAGAAAATATGATGCTAATAGAATATAAAATATATCAGTCTGTTGAATAAATAAAATATAATAATATAGATAGCTATGCCCCTGCTTTGAGTCTAATAAGGAGTTGAAAAAGTAATGATGGTAGTGGAGAAGGCTGTGTCTAATAAACTCTAAGGGATTTATCTTACAGTATAATATTTGATGATGAAACCGAAACCATTGTTTTTACATACTTGTATAGTAATTGACATTAAATTAGTCTGCTTGATTACATTAGTCCATTTTTCATTGCTATAGTAAAATCTCTCAGGTATTTTATTAATGCAGTTATAAAGAGATTTATTCCTGTTCAAAGACTGGAGGAACAAGGTCTAGGGACCATATCTTCTGATGCCCTTACTGCTGGCTAAATCCTAAGGCATCACAGAGCATTATACATCACAGAGAACACAAATACATATGTGCATCTTTTATTCTTTCTCTCTGTCCTTATAGGACCACCAATAATCAACCATGGGTATTGCACCCGAAGGGCTGTTTCTAATCGTAACCAATTCTCAATAGCCCTGTAGTGCCTAAACTCAATCACGACATTAAGCCTTCCCTATCTTAATAACTCACAGTGGGAACTACATTTTAATCCATGAACCATTAGGAACAGTCAATATCAAAACTATTACAATAAATTATATTTTCAAGGAATTTTTGCAAGAATTTAAACATATGCATCCCATGTCCCCACTATACTTTGTAGAGGTCCTTTTGTCTCTGAATTCTTGCTGTGTGTGTGTGTGTGTGTGTGTGTGTGTGTGTGTGTGTGTGTATGTGCGCATGTGTGTGTGTTTCCTTGACCTAATAAAAGCCATTCTTGATCAGAGAAATGTTATGTCTAGGTTAAACTGTACTTGGTATCATTAATGAATAGATAAAACTTAAATCTTTGACAGAATGAAATTTCTGATAAGTATTTGATAAGATGAATATTCCAAAGTATTCTATGTACATGTCCAATCTCTCTTCCTGAATCTGTCTCCTCCTTCCCTCTGTATATTTCCTTATGTATATTTATGTATATATAAGTTTGTATGAGAACATTTACGTTTCTAGTTAGCACTTCATCTAACTTTTAATGCACAAAATCACTACAGACACTTTAAAGACTACTGGATTTTTGTGGAATAAAAAAATCACAGAGCTGAATTCAATAGTTAGCACACTAGTATATTTCACATATATGTAATAAAGATATAATATTATGGCCCTAAGACATTAGTCTCAATAGGCAGTTTAAGAGATGCACTACAGGTAACACAGATTACACCACATTGGCCAATTAATGTCCAATAAATTTGTTTAAAAGGGGAAACATTTTTAAAGAATAATCAACGACAGATACAAATCTTTCAAAACATCACCTGTTTTGCTGTCTGGAATGTCTGTTCCCATCAATCTGAGGACTTTAAATTATGTTGCACAAAGCTAAAAAAAGAGAAATTAAGAAATAAAGTATCACCATTAAATGAAGGAAATATATATATTTATATAATAAAAGTTAAAATAAAGGTAAACAAAACATTAGTACTAGAAAGTTTTTAGTTACCCATTGGTCCTAACTTAATTGTAGGAGCTAGGCAATTTTTCATTAATTCCTAAGTAGATTGTAATGTATTGGTGTAATATAACTCATTCACCAATTCATTGCTCAATCTCTTCAAAATTCTATACAGCTAAATTTTGCTGGTACATTGCCTCAAAATAAATGTGTACACTTCTGGTCTGCAAAGATTTGGTCTTATAAATTTAAGCTATGAAGGTGATTTTTGGAGCAAGTTTCCCTCAGATCAGATGTCTGCTTCCTACTCTTACAAAGAAGGTAGGAGCATGGGATACTGTTGTACTTGATTGTATTTCAAGTAAACTCATTCCCAGATTCTGTATTAGTCATAAATCATGGAGTGCAGAAAGGATTATTTTACTCTTAAATAGATCTCTGGCTAGTTTCCAAGAATCTGCAAAAGGATTTCTAAGTTATTTAAATTAATAGTCCTTATCACTTAGAAACCTGCTCTTTTCTAATGAGAGACAGAAAGGGAGAGGATCCAGAGGGGAGGGGAGATGGGGAGGAACTGGAAGGAATAGAGAGGGGAAACTATAATCAGGTTATATTGTATGAGAAAGGAGTCTATTTTCAATAAAAGGGAAAAATAAAAAAAGAAAAGTATTGCATAAGAAAAATGATAATAGATTTAAGAAAATTAATTGAAGGAAGATGGAGCCTTCTTTCATCAATAAGGTTAATTGGGGCCTCTTATTTTCCATTTGAATTTTCTGGCACACAATCCACCATGTGATGTTTACACACACCATTCAAATATTATCAAGTAAAAATGTGTTTTTTATTCTATTATGTGGCCTTTATATACACACACATGTTCAATAGAACACAGATATCTTGAAAATATGGCATCTGTGCAAAATGTTTACCGATGGAATTTATGGTCCTTAAGTTGTAATTTTGAACTGAAGAGAGCTGGTAAATGAGAACTTATATAAATTATTATCTGAAAAGTTGCTGAGAATGGGGATTATGGGAAGAGGGAAGATGAAATTTACTCTTTCTAACTGATTATCTTGTCATTTTTAAAATGAAGCAATTCATGTTAATTCAATCACTTATTTGCCCTATCTCTGATTCATAAGTAATCTGAAAAGTAATTCTATTAACATGAGACTTTTGTTAGACAGACAGTTTTTAAATGGCTGTTCCACACATTCAGACATCAATTCACAATAACCTGCATGTGACTGATTTTCAGACTTTTCAACACAGACACAGCAGCCACCCAGATTCCATTACTTCAAGAATTTTTTTGTACAGATTCGCTTATTTTCTTAACAAAAAAGAAGTGCTGAAGCCACAGTCAATCCGTTGTAAACTTCTCTGCCCAGACTTTCACACAAGTTTTATTGAGTCTATAGAAAAATCCTTAACTACCCTTTCCATTATCTCTATCACTATTAAAGATTACCTAAGCCTGTCTCCATCGCTCTTATCAAGCTAGATCATGTCGCTGTTTGAAGGAGAGAACTTTGGACAATGTCTGTTTTCCCTTCACCTTCTATAATATCTCTCCACAGTAGCTAGAATTAATTAAATAATAAATCTTACTATACATTTCTTTATTAAAGCAAAGCAAAAATTCCCCACTCCTCTTAAATCTACGGTTTCATCTTAGCCTCTAAGTCACTGCACTGTCAGACTCTTCAATCACTGTCACCATAGCTTCCTTATGAGTTCTTCCTTACCAATATTCATGAGCTTTACATGAGCTGTTTCTTCTTCCAGATAAGAAATCTTCTATTTCTTATGACTCTATTCATCCAGATCTCAGCTCACCTATCACATCCCATAAAGTTCTCATCTACTCTCTATCCAAAGAGTAACTTAATAATGTTCCAGTATTTTTTATAGCTACATGTTCATTGTTAAATTGTAACCAAAATATGAGCACCACAAAGACTGGTCATTTTTCTGTTTTGCCAAATGCTTCTTCTCCACAGTAGAAAAGTGTTCAGCACATAGTTTATGTGCATGAGATATCTGTTGATTTTTACTCAGGAGCAGAATTGTTTAAAGAATAAAAAATAAAGAAAGAAGTGATCACATAATTACTGAAATGGCCCTTGGTAAAGTAAGGAAAGTTTAAATGTTTACAACAGAAATAGAAAGGAGAGATGTGAGAAGGTTTTCTTTGTAAGAGCCACAGTGCATAAAAAACAGTGCCATATGGGGTGGGAAACTTGACTTCATTTAAATATGAACTAATGATACTCACACTGAACCATCTAGGATAATTATGAAGCATTCATGTTTAATAAAAAAAAAGTATTGAATCATTGATAGGCTCAGACACACTAACTAGACTAACTCAGACTAAGACTAATGGTTAAAATTTAACCAAAATTCATGAGTGTGGCCTAATATAGTATTTGCCTATATATTTTAAGTTGCCCTCAGCCACAAACATGATTTGTGTTGGTGAGAAATATCTGGGTAAAAATCCAAAAAATAAAAACATTATGGTTGCTTTAATTTTCTTCAGTTGAATCCAACTGAATTCAAAGGCCTTCATTCTCACTGATGGAGAAAAGGTAATTCTTACATCAGTTAAATTTCTACATCTCCTCAGAAATGGTACAGTTTTACCTTGTTAGTGTTGAGTCGACTGCATCTGCCCTTCACCTCTACCTGGCCCACTGGCCTACTGGAAAGAGCTCTAGTTTATTCCCTGGTCTTCTGAACCCTCGGTAGATACCTGTGCTCTTGATATCAACATAATCTGAATTGTCTTCAGATTTATATTCACTGTGGCAACCTATTATACCTTATGTCAGGTTGTCTGGAAAGGGACTCTTGGGATGAACATATTCAAGTTATTAAGAAGTGTCCTTAGAACAACATGGATATGAAAGTTGGAAAACCAAAGGGAAGACTCAATCAAGTGAGATGGCTCAGCGGGTACAGGAAGGAGTTTGGTTGCCAAGATCTTCATGTAAAAAGAGAGAGCCAGTTACCATAAGTTGTTCTCTGACATCAATACACGCATAGTGGCATGAGTACACCCACACACATGTGCACACAAGTAATAAAATACATAAGTATGATTTCTAAAAATTAAAGATCAAAAAAAGACGATAACAGAAACATCATGGAAGTTCTGAAAAAACTCTAACAGTGAACATTCTTTGAGAACATGAGAAACATTGAATCTCAACACCTTCTTTTGGCTGGCTATTAAGTCATGATGAACCCAGCACAATTCCAGAAAGACCCAAAAAGCAGAAGGAGTCTTCAAGACCAACACTCTCAACAGGTGGAGTAATGAGGGCCTCAGTTCTAAAGGAAAATTCAGGATAGCCAAGAACGACTTCTGCTTCAATTGGTCTCATTGTACCAGAGCTGTGTCTACCATGAACTTCACCACTGGTGAGAGACTAAAATAATAAATATAATATTTTATATTACACATTGTCCACTAAAGGTACAATTGCAATGTAGTGTTCTTTCAATCACACATGCACCGAGCACCTTCACACATTTTTTTATTAGTACATAGTAAGTTTCTACTAAATTCTTAAATACAAAAACCATTGTCTAAGGTAAGCTGCAGTTTAAGTGCTTGGTGAATTCTAGAAGACACATTTCTAACTTCAAACAGTAGTTACT
The DNA here is from genome assembly GCA_902168425.1 of Peromyscus attwateri. Lineage (NCBI taxonomy): Eukaryota > Metazoa > Chordata > Mammalia > Rodentia > Cricetidae > Peromyscus > Peromyscus attwateri. The sequence continues at coordinate 26,639 of CABHPP010131358.1, read as the reverse complement.
GAGTCAGAATTTTTTAATATGCAGTCTTGGAAACACAGGTGTGTTTATCAATTTCCAACTTCTCATTTTAAGATCTGCTACAGCATCTACCCAAGAAAACATCATTAAGTTTTAATGTCCATGGATCCTTAAATAATGAAAATTATTATTAAAACACTTTTTTATTTAATTTGTCCTCTAAGTAAAGTGACCATTTTTTAAATTTCCTTTGGTGACTTTTTGTTCCTTGTTCCATGTAAAACATTAAAAGCAATATATGAAAATTTACATACATAAAATGATATAGTGTTGACTTAAATATATTGCATAATTTAATTCCATCAATAAAACTGAACATATGTTTACTTGTTCCAATAGTCATTGGCCACCATAATCAAGACTTAGAAGTAACCCAAGCATCCACCAATGAATTAATACATAAACACAATATGAAATATACACAGAGTAATACTCTCAGTCTTGGAAAGGAAATTCTGACATATGCCAACACACAGATAAGTCTACAGGAGATTATGCTAAATGGGTCAAGCACAGAAAGATAAATATTGCATAATTCCCTTATAGAGAACTCAGGAGCAGTCAAACTCTTAGAACAGTGCAATGATAGATTTCAGGACTGGGAAGATGAAAGGGGAATTATTTAGCAGGTACAGAATTTAAAGTTTGATGGGATGAAAAAGTTTTATATATTGCTTACACCGTAGTGAAAATATAAGAAACACTACTGAAGCAGGCATCTAAATGTGCTTAGGATGGCATATTCCATGCTATGTGCATTTTACCACAATTATTTTTTCAATTACATAGAAGTCATAAAACTCACATTACAGATTCTTGGTCTAAATCCATGGCTGTAAAGTAACTTTTAGGAAATGTAATCTATGAATTCAAATGCGAAACAGAACAGGAACAATATAGGGTTTCAATTTTTTCAATTTTAAGTTTTGGGCTAGTTTTTGACCTCTTAGAAATTACTGGTAATCTGTAGATGATGGTGCAAACCTTTGTCTGAAGATGGTTATATACTGTCCAGTAAGCCCACAAAAAGTATAACAGCTGGGACAGGATATCTGATATAACTCATAGAGTGCCATATACATCCTCTAGCAATGGTTTATGCATAACAGGTATGCTCACTTTAAAAAATCCCCCATTTTAATATATAACATATTATATTTGTGTCATCTTTCATTTCATAGTAGCCATCTCTCTAGTACCAAGCCAGATGTGGTAGAACACTCAAAAGACAACTGAAGGGAGATGTGAGTCCCTGATCTCACCCTCAGCTACATGTATGAGTCTGACACACATACAGAGGGGGAGGTATAGTGATATTTTATTTGTACTGAAATGTGATTTGTATGTTAATAAATAAAGTTGCCCGGGGGTCAGAGCTATTAGCAAAGCCATAGCGAAAGCTGGGCGGTGGTGGTGCATGCCTTTAATCCCAGCACTTGGTAGGCAGATCTAGGTAGATCTCTGTGTGTTGAAGGATACAGCCAGCACTGGAAACACATGCCTTTAATCTCAATACCAACCATAGAAGACCTGGAGGTCTGTACAGACAGGCAGTGACAAGGCAGTCATGTGGTTGGGTTTACAACCAATGAGAAGGCAGAACAGGAAGTATATAAAAAGACAAACAAACAGGAAGTAGGTCTCTTTCGGAGAGGTCTCTTGCGGAGAGGTAGGACAGCAGCGGCAGGAAGGGTAGGGTTTTTAATCTCAGCTCTTAGCTATGGCTCTGACCTCTTGGCTTTCTTCTCTGAATCGGCTCTATGTTTCTTATTTAATAAGATAGTCGGTTACATCTACGGGGGGGCCGGGGGGGGGGGGGGGATCACTTACAGAAGAGAGAATCACTTACAGACTGCAGCACCAAACAGCTAGCTGTTATAACTTTCTGGAATGATTTAAAAATTCTGAGAGAACAAATAGTTAGCATGGTGAATTCTTTTTTTAACCACAACATTTATTAAGCATGCAATCAATTTTCTAGGATTGAATAGAGTAGCCAGAATATGAAACAAGTAAATCCACAACTTGTCTCCAAATTCTACTTTTGACAGACATTTCATTTTTTGACAAGCATTTCAACTTACTGACCCCAAAATATACCAAGTTCACACCTATACTTTAGAAAATATGTATGGCCTTAGACTCTGCATTGATTCCTAAAAGCATGGAGTTACTGGATTTTCCAAAATAGTTTCCGTTTAGATGCTCATCCTCAGCATACTCAAAAAGGTTTTTTAAGACTATGTATCTTTCTTCAAATAAGCTGTAAAATTAAGGTCACCAAAGAGATCCTGGGTGTTTTAAGTGGTTTCTATGCTATAAAAACTCTTGGAAAAATAATTACAAGAAAAAAAATCTTAATAATGTAATGCTATCTATTTCCCTCCCTAACTCCCAAAAATACTCGTGAAATGTCTCAAAATTACCAACCCAAAAAGATGATGTTGAATTGTTCCCGCGTAAGTAATTCGACCTCAATTGAGGGGTGGGGGCCTTGTTTCAATTAATTCTCAGTCATTATTCTACTTTTAAGGAAAATAGCATAAATTATAAATTGAAGACTTTTTTCTCATCTGTACAATATCAGTCCTCATACATAATGCAAACTTTTTCTCCTTTTCTTAGAGTCTGAGGAATAACGAAGCTGTCTATGGTCAGATTCCTGCCGTTTCTATAGCGTTCAAAGCATTGTCTTGTGTTAAATTACAACAATTCAACTTATCTTTGGAAAAATAGAGTTCAAAGCATTGTCTTGTGTTAAATTACAACAATTCAACTTATCTTTGGAAAAATATTTTGATTCTTTGATCTCAAGCCTTTCAGCTCAGATATTCTTTTCATGAAAAAGAAAAAGAAGTAATTGATAATTCATTAAAACTTCTCAGTAAGTGAAGTCATTACCTAAGCTACTTCCACAGAGATTTAAGTGTGCCTGTAGACAGCTTCCAACTTCCAGTGGCTCAACTTACAGCTTTATGGCCTCATTTATGAACGATAATATATATTAAGTAGAAAAAACTTCAGATGTTGAATTTGAGTACTTTGTTAGCTAGAGCTGTACAGGAAAACTTTCTCTCCTCTCCAATGTTCAATAGCAGCCATGATCCATGTCTCACCACAGCCTCGCAATCAAAACTGTTAATGGTTTTCATATTGACAAATGTACTTCTGAGCTCTGCCTAGCTCTCTGTTTCATTTAGTTGGAGTAATATAACAATAACTAAAGAAACCTTTTTAGAACCACTGAGAATTAAAAATGGATGGAACTGAATCAAATCAATTGAGGTTCTTTGCCCAACTTGGATATTTAGGTATGTAGGTATTTCTGGTGTCATTTCCTCTGCTTTTCTTCAACCAACAGGGCTGTGAATTTTTCTGTGCATTGCTTTTTGATGGCCTGTCAAACAAACTAATAAAATTAATAGGTTTAAAAAGTGCTACATCCAGAAAATAGAAACTTAACCTTAATAATCCTCTTAAATTATGACAGCATAATAAAAACATCAAGGATAAGATTTCTCCTTGGGCCAAACTTTTCAATGAAAGATTAGTTGATAATTAAAGTGTGAACTTGGGAAGATTTAAATTATGGCACTTCTCAAAATATATCCTTTTTAAAGAGACCTATCTGTAATATTTTATACATGTAGGTAGTGACATAAATCAGAAGCAATCTCTAAAGAAATCATCTCATTTAAAATGTACAAGCCAAATTGGTAGGATTTTTATTATTCTCAATTTTTTGTCAAGAAATTCAATAATGCAAGAATTCACTGATTCAATGATGCAGAAAAAGCCTTATTATAAATTTAAATTTTGACAAATAAGTAAAAATATAAAACTTGTATAGATTTATATACTATCATGTGGCATTTCAATATACACATACATTGAGTAATATTTAAAACAGGTTAAATATATCTATTTCCTGGAAGACTTGGCTTTTTCTAGCAAAATCACTTGACCTTCTCTCTTCAGGGACAATACAGTAAATAATTGTCTAAAGTTAGCCCCCTTGCATACCAAGATTTCCTATTCCTATCTTCCTGTCATTTTCTACCGAAGTAGACATAACTTTCCCATTTCAATGTTTGGGGAAAGACCTAGACTCAAAGCTCTAATTTGTTTTCTTTGGACTTTTTGTTGTTGTTGTTGTTTCTTTGTTTGTGTGTGTTTGTTTGCTGGGTGCTGTGCTAGGGATCAAATTATGGCCTTCCATATGCTAAAAGAATACTCTTCAACTAAGGTACATTCTCAGCACCACAGATTTCTTAGTGCATAGTCTACTGTTCTTTTTAGGGTTAAGCTGTGTTCTCAGAGATGTATTGGGCATTTCTAGAGTAATTGAAATGAGTAGACTATAAATTGTTTTATTTATTTTTGTTTCTTTATATGAATAAGCTTCTGTAAACTATTGTTTATAGAACTTACTCTGAATCCAAATAATTCTTGAATAGTTGCTTACATTCATTTAATATCAAAGAAATTGACCATATGTAGCATGAATCTTAAAAGGTCTTATTACTAAAAACACTCAGAAGCCACATAATGGGGTGAATGCTGAAAGATCAGAGAAGCAGAACAAGCCACAGCCACCTCACCTTGCCAGTTCCTCAGCTGATCCTGTTTCCTCAGACTGAAAGCCTCTGAATCCTCATCCAAATGGATCTCAGCTGAACTGCTGCTAAAAACTAAAAGCTTAAAAAGATTCTAGTTCCGGGTCCTCACGCCTTAATATACCTTTCTGCTTCCTGCCATAATTTCCTGGGATTAAAGGTGTATGTCACCAGGCCTTGCTGTTTCCAGTGTGGCTTTGAACTCACAGAAATAGGGATGGATCTCTGCCTCTGGAATGCTAGGATTAAATTAAATTAAATTAAATTAAAATGCCACCATTTTGGGACCTCTAGGTCTATCTAGTGGCTGTTCTGTTCTCTGACCCCAGATAAGCTTATTAGGGTGCACAATATGTTGGGGTACACAATATCACCACAACTATACATTGTAAGCATTATATATTTAAATTGCAAATTGATTGCAATTTCTCATTTATTGGTTCTTAACAGTTATAGCCATAAAATTATGACTCAAGTGTTTTTCACTTTTTTCAATCTCATTAAAAATATTTTCATATTTGTAAAGTAATTGCCATAAAACATTTATTTTCCTCTTTGTAAAAATGTAAATTGATAACCAGTGTTTCACATTTGTATTAACTTCAAAATTAAACTTTTTCATAGAAAGAGATTTTACAGTAGAGAATTATTCTGACTTCTTTCAACTCTCAGTTTATATATCCATCCATTTTTATCATGTTACAGGATCCAAATATTATTTTCTTATTGTTAATATCAAAATTACTGTTTAACAGACATATTTTGCAGCTTTCTATTTACCTATAGTCACAAAAGCCCAAGCAGGTACACACCCAAGCAGCAAAGTTGCATGTTCCCAAACTGCCAATCTTGTGTGAGAACGTAGCAGAAACTTCTTAGTTGATATTCCCACAACAGGTGTGACACATCAGTTGTAGGAACATAGAGAAAATACTAAAAATATATTTCCCTCACTTACAAAAATGCATATTTCCTCAGAGTCTATTTAATTTCAAGGAACACACAGGTTAAAAGTAGAGAGAGATTATACTATAGGGACTGTGATTGCCCCATGCCATTAATTATTCTCCAAGTAAGGTAGAAATATTGAACTGGGCATTGTGTGCACTGTAGTCTTAGCGCTCAGGATCATAGCGGGAATCCTAAACTTCAAGACAGCGTGACCTTTCTTCTAATTTGTCATTTTTGCACTCCTTACAGCCAGCCTCCAAATGACCTTTCAGTGCTTATTAATAGAAAGTTTCTTCTAGGGATGGTGTGAAACATTTTATCATAAACAGAACTTTGGTATCTCTAACATGCTACAAACAGCTGTGACAAGTCACTATACCACAGAAAGCAAATCCAGAACTCTGGTCTCTAAATGTAACAAGAGTGTTCTAATGGCCTCCCCTACTGTGCCTTGGCAGTTCGGAATGTGAGGCATGAAGGAGTATACCCCTGGAGCAGCCTGTTCTCAGAAGCACTGTTTTTCTTTAATCTTCCTGTTTCATTCCAGGAATGGGCAAGAGAAGAAGTAAGACATTTCATGTCACTTCAGGATAATATCATGTAATTTTAGGGTAATAAAGAATTCATAAGTGATCTGATAGGGAAAGTTCATTTACATTCTCTCCAGAGAGTTTTATCTCTTCAGATGTGACCTTGTATAATTAAATATATTTGAAATATCAAGAGAAATGGCAGCAAAGCAGACAGTGGAATTCTTCATATTATGTCAGACTGAAATAAAATGAAATTAAATTATGCGAAACAGTCAAGTATAATGGAAGATAAAAGGTTCACTGAAATTCCTTCCCTCTGATCAGATTCATTAGCATTCGCATTTCACAGAAGGACACTCTTACCACATGCTATGTGACAATTTTAAAATTAGAAATTTATTTCATTAATACCATATCTCAAAAAGTCTTAGATGAAATGACCAAAAAAAATCATTGACAAACATTACTTCAATAAATCATGTATACATGAGGTTAGAATGAACATAGGGAATGCTTCCTAAATAAATAAATAAATAAAACACTTCTCAAGAAAATAAATATTTCAAATTTCTGTGTCACAATTAAACTCTTGATGTAGTTAATCAGTAAAAATTAAAGATGATTAAAACCGTTTTGAAAGAAATGTCCTTCAAGGTATATCAGATAAATTATATAATACTAATTTTGCAATAAAACAATTATTAAAAGGCACAAATATAATTTTCTGGAATACTAAAAATTTTTAATTTATCATCTTTAGGAATTTCTCTCTTCTCCATTCTAATTGCAAAAGATAGAAAGCATATTTTTACTATAATCAGTATAATTTTGAGGATAGAGTTTTAATTCAATTCTGACTTATTAATGAATCATCTGTCATTTAGCAGATATGTTCTTTGTTCAATTATATTAAACATTCATATATCACATATGTGCAGAAAAAGGTCAATTGTATTATTTGTGCAACTAAACAATTTATTATGAACCTACGCAGTTTCAATGTCATCTATTTCCAAAATGGCTGCGTGTTAGAAGCTTGGCCTTTCCTGTGGGCTGCTAAGGTGGTTAGGCCTCTAAGAGTGCGGTCACTAGGAAGAGAGACCCTCACGTCACTCTGACTTTCCTTTCTTGAGATATCAAATGCTCTTATAGTGGGTAGCCATTCCAGCTTTGATCTGGAAGTTCCAACTCCTATTGAGGCTTCAGTAACTGTCATGCCTACAAGGCGGGGCCAAGAGAGGGCCCTGAAGACCCGAGATCCAGATGCACTGCCCTCTCTTGGTTCCTGGACCCTGGACGTGGAGTGGCCTTAATAATTTCACCAATATCCTCCCGTGGAGGAGTGGGCTTGAACCATCAGCCTTTTGTTTAACAGCCAAATGCACTGACCGATTGCACCACGGAGACATAAGGCCACTCCACGTAGTTAAAAAGGAGGTTTATTTAGTGGCGTAACTTACAAATGAAGGGATAGGTAGGTTGCAGGGTCTAGGGAAGACATAGTGCAGTCCGGCGGTGTTCTCTGGAGAACTCTGCTAGGTCTACCTCTAGCGTCCAGGGTCTAGGAACCAAGAGAGGGTGGCGCATCTGGATCTCGGGTCTTCAGGGTCCTCTCTTGGCCCTGCCTTGTAGGCGTGACAGTTACCGAAACCTCAGTGGGGGTTGGAACTTCCAGATCAAAACTGGAATGGCTACCCACTACATGCTCTCTTCCTTCTGCTGACCCAAGGCTACTTGACCCAAGGTGAGGCTTGTGCCAAGCCCTTGAAACTTCAAAACTGTAAATGAAGAAAACTTTTAATTCTATGAGTACCAAGTTTCATGTTTTTTATTGTAGCAAAAAATAAGAAAGAAGGAAAGAAAGAAAGGAAGGAAGGAAGGAGGGAGGGAGGGAGGGAGGGAGGGAGGGAGGAAGGAAGGAAGGAAGGAAGGAAGGAAGGAAGGAAGGAAGGAAGAAGGAAGGCAGGATAATAACAAGAATGAAAACTACTTTGTAGATCAACAACATGAACCTTATAACATCCCAAATCTCTCTTTCTCATTTTAAGGTGTTAACTATCCTGTTATGATAATAAATTATTTCTTTGTCTTATAATTTCATTATCTCACCATACACCTCTAATCTCCGTTTTATTATGTGTCTAAAGTGAACTTGTTGTACTTAACACTGTGTTTATATGATCGCCAAGTGCTTTATTGCATTCATTTCTATATTTCATCGTTGTATGACACATCATTAAATAAATTCCATATGAGGTGTTTATGACTTCCTCTACCCAGTAGCAAAGTACAACCTGAGCAGCAACTAGCCTTGGCTAATTTGAGTAAAAGGTAGTGAATGCATTTTGTATCTGAAAGGTTCATGAATCTTTGGTAGCAAGAGGGTAGATTCTGGTGGACAAAATTTTAACATAGTCTTAATTTTCTACTGGTCCACATATCTTGAATAATTCTGAAACTGTGAATGTGAACTTTATGTGTATGATTATCTCAAGTTCCATATCACGGTGAATATTGATAAAGGAGACTGTAGGTGGCTCAATTGACTCATAAAAGCCTTTTTACAATTCTTTCTTTATTCCTGAGAATTTTGTGTATGTACACAATGAAATATGATCATAACCATGCCCATTTTCCCCCTTCAGCTCCTTCAAGATTTTGTGTGTGTGTGTGTGTGTGTGTGTGTGTGTGTGTGTGTGTGTATGTGTGTGTGTGTAAAGAAGGAGGGTTAATAGGAGTAGGAGGAAGATAAAAGAGAGACAGATGTGATCAGAATGTAATTATATAAATGAATGAAATTGTGTAATGATATACTATTAAACTGTGTCTTTTAAAAATTCTCTGCAGCAAACATTATCCAAGGAAATAAGTAGAATCCTGAAAGCACTCCAAAAATTACTTGAAGTAATTGACCCTCAGGTCCCTTTTTGATGTTGTTGGGGTTTTATGAGATTTGATTTATTAGATTTGATTATGGTTTTGTTGTTGTTGTTGTTGTTTTTGGTTTTGTTTTGTGTTTTGGTTTGGGGAGGTTTTTTATTTTGTTTGTTTGTATTTTTGTTTGTTTTTTTGAGTCAGGTAGTTCCCTTTTTGATGTTGTTGGGGTTTTATGAGATTTAAGTTTGATTATGTTTTGTTGTTGTTGTTGTTTTGTTTTGCTTTTTGGTTTGGGGGTTATTTTGTTTATTTGTTTGTCTTTTGTTTGTTTGTTTTGAGTCAGGTTCTTACTGTGTAGCCCTGGCTAGCATGGAATTCACACTGATTTTGAGGTTGGCCTCAAAATCACATAGATTCACCTGCCTCTCCCTCCCAAATGCTGCCATCAAAGGTGTTTACCACCAGGCTAGGCTGACTAAGGCAAGTACCATCATGCCTGGCTAATTCTTGGTCTCCTTGAAAGCAAGTCCTAAACTCTGGGGTAATTACATCTTTAGTATTGTTTACATTTTACCACCTTAACATGAATAATTACAATCTGTTGTCTAGAATTTTATTTACTTTTATATAAAACAAATTGCACAAGAGGTGTATATTTTGTAGAGATGCTTTCTCCACCTGCTTATGAGACTGTGTTTAAACTGTATTTCATTAATTCTCAATATGGCACAGCATAGATATTCAGCTAATGAATATTTGGGTATTTGTTTTTTTAATATAGATTATATTATTTTTTAATCTTTAAAAAACTATTGAGAATTTCATGCATGAGATCTGTATTTTCATTATTTCCATCTCCACCTCATCCCCTTAAGTTCTGCCCGTATCTCCAATTCATGACCTCAGCTTCTTTAACTATTGTTATATGCACTCTGTTGAGTCTATTTAGTAATGCTTATATGTGTACTTGTTAAGGACTGATCATCTGGGGTCAGCCTATCAGGGGGCTCATTTCTGAAGAAAACTGATAGATTTCTCACTCTATTATTAGCTTGCAGTTCATCGTCTAGATGTAGAGACTCATGAAATTTCCTCTATCCACTTTGGTGTATCAACTGGTGTCATTTTGCAGGGCTTGTTTAGATGATCTTACTGTTGAGAGTTCATGGGTTTTGCTTCCTTGCCATATATAGAAGACACTATCTCACAGAAGACTCCTTGTTCCTTTGGTTGTTATAATTTCTTTGATGGGTATAGTGGCACTCATTTGTAACCTAAGTACTGGGGAAACTGAGGCAAGAGGATGGTACATCAAGGTCAGCCCATTTGCACAGAAAAACTGAGTCAGTTCTCTGCCTGACTGAAAGCAGATGCTCCTAGAGGGACTATTGGCCGTTAATGGTTGTCAGGAAAACGGGATCATTTTTTTCCACAGGCTATACACAATCACAGATAAGTTGAGCTTGCTTCCCTTATCTTTTTAGTCTTACTAATGGCCTGGAGCTCCACAAGTAGGCTAGGGTGGATTATTGCTTCTGTGTCTTCAGTGTTTGGTTACAAATGTACATCACTATGCCATGCCCGTAGGTTTGTGTGGGTGTGGAGGCATGGGGGTGGGAGGGCTCTGGGAATTCAAGTACTTGAATGGCTGTTTTATTTCCCTAGCCCTGATTTTAGCCATTTTAAATCTGTTGTTTGGGCTTTTAAGAGATCAAGATAAAGTGTTCACGAAAAAAACCTATATGGAAATCTTTGAACTTGAAACCCCAGCTAAAAATATAGCAAGAGGAGATAGCAAAACACAAGTGATATGGAAACAGGAGATAGACTATCGAGGTGTAAGTGGTGGTAGGAGCAGAGGAGTGAAGAAATGGAGAGCATGGATAAGTTAAACAAAACAAATGTAGGAAGAAGACCCATAAAAACTCCCTAGTCTGAAAGATAAAATATAACTTACAAAGGAATTCCCACAGAGGTTTATGGTAAATGATGCTGCTTCAGGGTACATAAGTCATTAAATGAGAATCTTGGTGCCAGGTCAAGTTATCTCCCTACCAGTTACTGGTAAGAACGGTCCCAGAGGCACCCTCAACAAAACAAGCTGTTACCATTGCGTTTGGTTGCCCACCAACATAACTAGATGTCAAGACCTTGTTGCTGAAGATAAAGGGAATAGATAAGACAATCTTGAACTGACTGGGAAACTCTCTCCATGCTGGATAGATTTCATAGTGCTGGAAGATACTAGGTAGGCTGCTAGGGAAGAACAGACCTCAGTGGTCTTATCCAGAATTAGACACTGCATGCTACAATGCTGAGCTGCCAGGCAAAATGTGCCAGTTTGTTCAATAATGGAAAGATTGTTTATGAATGTAACTATTTTCTTGATCGTATTTAAGGGCTTTTCCACAGGAGGAAATTCAGGATGGGTACACAAATGTAGTCAAAACTCATGGCTAGAGAAGTCATAGGCCCTAGGGGAAAAACTCATGATTTTTTTTCCTAAATATTTATGTTGTCAAACTGCCTTCTAAATATTGGTTATTACTATATCCATCGATCCGTGCTACTCTCAACTCTGGTCATCGACGCTTCTCACTATAATAGGCAGTGGCTTAAGCGGAGCCTCATAGATTATCAAAGTGCCGGGATAGGTGACCGTTTATGTTCAGGCAAAGGTGGGACAGCTACAGCATTATCACAGCCTAGGAGGAAGGAATGTAAGAGATAAAGGGTCGGGAGGAACGCTGAGGAACACTGCCCTCTGGATATGACGCAGCTGTTCTACACGTGAATTCATCACAATAGCTGTGGTCACCCATACAACCTGTGTATGATCAAGTGAAAGATGGTAGTACCCAGGAGGGAGAGGCTCCCAAAGCCCCGTTCCTAACTGAGAAGTTACCTATAGCCGATGGCTTCTGGGAGAAGAAGAAGGTTTACCTATACCCCAATGACTGACCTCACACCCATGCACACATTGACAACACAACTTAGACATGCTCCGTTTAAAACAGTAAAAAGGGGACAAGAAATTGGGAGGGAGCTCTGTAATGAGTATCCAGAGGGACTTGGAGGGACAGAGCGGAGGGTGGATATGATCAAGGCACATTGAACACATGTATACAATTTTCAAAGGGTAAATTTTAAAAGCAAACAATTTTTTTTATTTTTTCCATTTTGAATTTTTTTGGGTTTTTTTGGGTTTTTTGTTTGTTTGTTTGTTTCACTTAGGGTAAATCATGTTGGTTTGCAAAACAGCATCTCAACCGTCCTTCTTCAAGGCCTGATTTTCACATGGAATTAAGAAATGTATGAGCTGTGACAGTTGAAGGGCTGAGTGAAAGAGGCACAGTGTAGATCCTTTAAGCTTCCCTGGAGAAGTGTCTTGCTTTTGTTGATGATTTTTTTATTCTTTGATTATTTCATATATTCATACAACGTATCTTGATCAAATCTACCTGAACTCCTCCAACTTCACCCAACTTCTTCCAACATGCCCGCTGCCTTCCCATTCTCCTCTTTCTTATGTTTTTAAGGTTTTTATTTACTTATTTTACTGGGTAGGGTGTGTGTATGCAAACGAGTTGAGATCAGAGGACTACTCTCAGGATCTCCTAACATCTGTGAAGTCAAGGGATTGAACTTGGGTGTTTGGGTGTGTGAACTCCTATACCTGCAATGATGTCTTATCAGCAGCTTCCACTTTCTCCATTATTACTATTTTTTTTTAATAATCATCTGAGTCCAGTTAATGCTTCTTACATGAGCATAGGTACAGGAACATTCACTAAAGTATGACCTACCAACAGTCTCATCTGTGAAGGAAAATGCTTCCCCCTGCTGACAGCCACCAACTACCAATAGCCTCAGCCAGCGAAAGATAGGCCTGAGGCACCCCTTCCCATCTCCACACCAGATTATTGACTGAATGGATCTTGCTCAGGTGTTGTGTAGGTGACTACAATTGCTGTGAACTTGTGAGTGCAAAGGCCTGTCATGTTCAGAAGACAGGGTTTCTCAGCCCTCCTCCCATCTTCCTGCTCTCATTTTTCCACTCTCTGTTCCAAGAGATTTCCCTGTGCCTTGTGACTGACACAAGGCTAAGCTCTCAGCAGTCACTCATTCTCAGCACTTTCCCCAAAAACAGAGCTCTTAGCCAATGATTATCCCATCAAATGAAAACTGTACACGTTAAGCAGGATTTCAATGCAATGGTTTTTACTTTGCACACTACTTATTAGAACATTTGCTCTTAGTTTACCTGCATCTTGTCATATTAAAAGTCATTTGTTCTCCTGCTTTCTTCTTTCTGACCGTATCTGTCCACCCAACAAAGTTGTCTTCTCCCTGCCCTTACCCATTTACACTAAGATTTTCATAATCTGGCCTGTTACAGAACTTTAGCTTGGCCAGAAGCCAGAGCTGGAGTGGATTGACAACAGAGACTCTTGAATGGTTCAGTCACTACAGCAAGATTCATTGTTTCATCTTAATCATTTGAGAAAGGTTTTGTTGGCTATCTAGCCCTCCCTCTTCTTGCCGGTGTGTAATTACATACCAAATACCCAAAAATCTGTAATACAGCATTGCAAGAACAATACTCAAAGCAAATTAGGTAATTTCAAAGTAATTTCTTTGCAAAGAGGTGAAGAGAAGAATCATAATAAGATCTTAATGAAGATGTTTTTGCATCTAAAGTAGATTTTGCTCATGGCATCTCATTTAGAATTCTGTTCTTACTTAGGTCTTTGTGCTTTGTCAGTGGAATGGCTGATTGTGGACATGGAACCTAGATTACAGGGTAAAGAGTAGAATTATTAATTATAACTGGAACATTGACCAGCTTTCTTAAAATTCTTGTGAATCCCATTCACAAAATTGATTGTAACAATACTAAAGCGTGTGTGTGTGTGTGTGTGTGTGTGTGTGTGTGTGTGTGTGTGTGTGTTTAGAGGTCTGTAGGCTCTTGCTTAAGCAAGGGAATGATAATACCTCCTTTGTTGTCATGATTGTATACTGTAGTGTGACCCTGACCCTTCTCTTAGCACAGGCTACCTACGCTGTGCTCAGTTCTGAATGAACTGTGCTCTGCTTTTCCCATAACAAAGTTTTGTGTTGCTCTTGGGAGCTTGTTTCCCTCTAAGAGCTTTTAGCAATGCTCCAGTCTTAGGTTCTTACAATGATTTAATATGCTATGATTTTTATGGCAAATTTGAACCAGAATTTTCTGCCTCTCTCCTACTTCACATAAAGTTTCAGTTTGTTAAAAGTGAGTCTTGGGTTTCATTAGGGTTGATTGTAGCTTTGTTGCACTCCACAAAACAGACATATAAGCCCGCAATGTGGTCTGAATGTCATTCTCACATCAGTAGTTTTGCTTGGAGCTTAATACTCACAAATTTTCAGTCACTAAAAAGTATTCAAACTGATGGCTAAGATGTATAGTTTTACTATAATTATGTATGATTTAATTTAGTACCTAACTTTTCTTTTTTTAATTTTTCATAAAACATATTTTGATTATATTCTTTTCTCTTCTGCAACTCCTGCAGATCCCCCTTCCACTTACAACTAGAAGCTTCACCCATTCTGCATTTGTAGTGCTGGGAGGTATTTATACATGCTATGAGGAGAAAGTCAATTATCAATTTCACCCAACTATCAGCCCTACAAACTGCAAAAGTGACCCACCAGCAAGATGTACCCATTCATGCAGTAGTAACACAAGGTTATGGGAGGAACTAAGCACTTTCTTGATTTGAATTAAGTCCCATTCCATGAGATAGAACCCGTATAGTTAGTGAAACCAAGAGCCTAAAACTAGAGAGGTCCTGGGTCCTAGGGAACAGCCTACTGCTATTATTCTGCTATAAGAATATAGCAATAAAATGATTCCTAAAGACATATTGCTATACCCATAACCCCCATTAAAAAAGGCTCTTTTTGAGATAGACGATAATTAACACAGAGACCAACAACTGTACAATGTACAGCAGGTGAGAGACTTTGGAGCACTCAGCCCTAAATGGAATATCTTTATCACACCCCTCCCCTCAAGGATCAGAGATCGAGGTGGAAAAGGAGGATGAAAGGTTGTACGAGCCAAAGGTGATGGATGAGTCCACAGAAACAGCATTTTCAGATACAAAAGGGCTGATGTATGTATGAACTCACAGAGAAAGCGCCTAACTTTTCAAATACTAACCAATTCTGGAAGTGTTGAGCATTCTGTCAGCTATAATATTCTGAAGTCTGGTCCACTTTATAGGAGATGTTTTAATTTCACAGTTCACAAAGAATAAAAAACCCTTTCTGATCTTTGACTCCTAGATCAACACTTTAGGAAAATGGAGTATGAACTTGTCATAATTTCCAAGATTCAGTTCTCAGTTACTGGTATAAGAATGTGGGGAAATATAAAATATGACACAGCATAAAAATATATAGAGTCTGCTACACTAAAGAGAACGATTTCATTATTTTTTAATATTAAGAATTTACTAAAATGTTGGGTAAAAGCTGAAATGTTTCTAGATTTGAAAACAACCTTGATATTTGCCTTAGTTAGGGTTTTATTGCTGTGGAGAGACACCGTGGTAACTCATAAAGGAAAACATTTAATTAGGACTGGCTTAAAGTTTCAGAGGTTTAATGGTTTTTCATCATGGTGGGAAGCATGGTGGCAGGCGAACAGACATGGTGCAGCAGAAGGAGCTGAGATTCTACATCTTGATCCACAGATGGAAGAAGGAGAATGCCACACTGGGCGTGGCTTGAGCATTTATGTGACATCAAAGCCTGCCTCCACAATGACACACTTCCTCCAACAGGGCCACACCTACACTCCAACAAAACCATACCTTCTAATAGTGCCACTCCCTCTGGGCCAAGAATTCAACCACGTGATTCTATGGGGACCAGTCCTATGCAAACCATTACATTCCACTCCCTGTCTCCCATAGGCTTGCAGCCATAACATAATGCAAAATGCATTTAGTCCAACTTCAAAAGTCCCCACAGTCTATAACAGTTTCAAACTTGTTTAAAAGTCCAAAGTTCAAAGTTCTTCTGAGATTCAAGCAGTCTCTTCACTGTAATCCCTATAAAATAAAAAAAAAAAAACCACATCACATACTTCCAACATACGATGGCACAGGATCTACATTACCATTCCAAAATGGAGGAAAGGAATCTTAATGAGGAAATACTGAACCAAAACAAGACTGAAAACCAGCTGGGCAAACTCAAAACTCTGTATCTCCATATCTTATGTCAAAACATTCTTCAGATCTCCAACTCCTTTCAGCTTTGTTGACTGCAACACACTTCTTTCCCTTGTGCTGGTTCCATTTCCTGTTAGCAGATTTCCTTAGCAGGTGTCCCATAAGCTCTGGCATCTCCAGCATCTTGAAATCTCTAAGGCAATCCAGGCTTTACCTTCACAGCTTCACTCAATGGCGTTTCTAGGCCTCCATGCAGGAACACCCTGACATATGCTTGGTCACAGCAGCTTTCCTTATCAGGGAGGGAGATTCCATAACCCCTTTCTTCTATCCTTGACTCTACATCCAGAACCATGTGGCCAAAGTTGCCAAGTTCTGCTACTTGTGAGGTCTGGAACATGGCCCACTCGTTCAATTACATCTTCACCTGCTTTCTGTTTTCTATGGTTTTCTTTGTAGCTTAAGTTTGGCTGTTGTGGAACTTGATCTGAGACCAGTATGGTCTCAAGCTCAGAGATCCACCTGCCTCTGCCTCCGAGTACTGGAATTAAAAGTGAGTACCACCACACCTAGCTGTAAGCTTTTCTCATTGGCCTTTATATTTTAAATGTTAAGTCCAAAGATCTCTCATCCATATTACATTTTGATCTTAATGAAACTAACAAGTAATTAAACAAACATTTCCTAAGTACTTACTGTCTGCCAAACACTAGTGGGGTAGAAACATGAATTTACTTTATAGATGAAGATGCCACTAACCTAAAGCCACATCATTTCCAAATGAAATGATTTTACATTTACTTGATAATATAGCAGACCAGTCTAGTTTCAATATATATTAATAACCTTGTCTGTAGGAATAGAATTGCTTGGTATGCATTAAATTATTGTCCCTGCTAATTTATCAAGAGATTTCTAAACAATAATTAGTAGTATAAGACCAATAGTTTGCCTTTCTATTCTGTCTCACTAGTTCATTTCAAAAATATTTAGTATTTATACATGAGTGTGATACCAGAGGGTGTTCATATTTTTGTTTTGTTTTTAATTAATTTCTCTCTCTCTCTCTCTCTCTCTCTCTCTCTCTCTCTCTCTCTCTCTCTGTGTGTGTGTGTGTGTGTGTGTGTGTGTGTGTGTGTGTGTGTGTGTGGTGTGTGTGTGTGTGTGTGTGTGTGTGTGTGTGTGTCCTCAATCATTTTTCGACCTTTGATTTTTTTGGATAGAGTGTCTCACTGTACCCACAGTTTGTCATTTCAACTAGACTGAATAACCTTGGAACACTGCAGTTCTCTCTCCCATCGTTCTCTGTCTCTACTTCCGAGCCATGGGATTACAGACATGCACTGCCCCTTCCAGCCTTTATGTAGTCCCTGAGGACCTGAACTCAGGTGCATGCTTAGGTGGTGCATGAATAAAAAGAAATAAGATGGAAAAGGAAAGGACATGACTGCTCCTAGGTATGGTGGAGGAGAAAGGTTATTGTGAATATGTGGGAGAGCATAGCCAGAGGCAGGGACAGAGACGTCTGTGAGAGTCCAGAGTAGATATGACCAGGCTGAGCTGGGCCACGTGGGGAGAGGGGGAGGGGAAGGCTAAGGGAAGAGAGGAGGCCAGAAGGCCAAAGGTACGAAAAGGGGTAAGCAAAATGTCTGAATTATATAGGGAAGAGCCTTTGGGCCAAGAGCAATCCAGCCCCTGGGCTTGAGAGTCCAGGGTAGAGGGCAAGTTGTGCCAGTCATACCCTGTAACAGGTAGGGACTGAGGAATGCTGGGAGAACCTGGCGGCCAGGTCCACTTTGATATGTTGAATAGGCACTTCAGCTATTTGACAGATAGTAAGCATCTCCCCACCACCTGCCATCTTCTCAGCCCCCTAGGGAATGTTTGCATAGCACTTTTTCTTGCACAATTTACCTCTCAGTAGGCAATGAATGTTCCAAAATATGTAACTGTATCATAAGAAATTTAAGGTTTTATTATATTTTTGGCCTGTACATATCATAAAGAAGTTGCAACATAAATTCAACATTGTATAGGAGATTAGTTATTTTTGCATCACCATGGAAGAATTCCTGACACAATGACTTAAGGAAGGGAGGGTTTGTTTCAGCTAATGGTATTACAGGGTTCAATCCATCATGGCTGACAAGCCAAGGCCCGGAGTGAGAGCAAGAGGAATGTTTACACTCTGCTAACTTTTATCCTTTAGTGACCTGTCCCCAGTCTATGAAACTGGTGCCACTCATATTCAGAGTAGGAGCTTTGGTTAATCTTCCCCAGAAAGGGCCTCACAGACACACCCAGAAATCCACCTCCATCTGCTAGGGAATTCTGAATCCAATCATTCAACTTGGTAATGAATATTAACCATCCCGAGTCTAAAGGGAAGCTTCCCATATTCCTGCCCAAGTGTTTGCTGAAGTGAGCTAACAATAGGCATATCAGTAGGAAAAAGTCAGACAAGATGATTTAGCATGCACAAGCATACATGAGCCATACAGAATTAAATCTCCTAGAGAGGCCAGATGGTTGATGCCTAAGCACAATCTGAGCTCTAGGATGGAGCTCAGGTGTCCTGTGTGGGGCTGGTGACAAGAGGTAAGAGAAATGAAGTAAGGAGTATGTGGATGTCTTACGATATAGGTAAAGTCCCCCAGGTAATAGTCCTCAGAAAAAAAATGGATGAAATATCAGCCTTGGCAGGGTGTCTTTGACATCTCTGTCTTTTCCCTTAGGTTAGTATTTCCCAGTTAGTGAAAATTTGTAACAGTTGGAATCTTGTAAAGGTATTTCAGTCAAATAGGGGAAACTCAAAAGATACCTCCCCAGCCTCAATGATATGGCAAAGATTAAAAGACTGGGGACAATTTCAGAAAAAAAAATCTATTCTTTTCATTCAAAGTCACCATGGTATCTGAGCCTCAGCAAATGCTCTGCTGTTTCCCATGCAAAGTTATTCCCAAGTAAAACTTTGTTCTGCTTCAGTTATAGTCTTACGATTTTCCTGCCAATGTTTAACAGAACTGCAAATACCTCAAGAAAGCCTAAATTCTTCATTTAAAATTTTTCCAGAGTCCTAGAATTCTCTCCCCCACCATCCATGGGAGTCCCCCATTTGTGGTTTTACTGATATTGCCCAAGTAGAAACACGTCTCCAAGCAAAGGCACCAGGTTCAAGATATGACTTCTGTGACTAGAAAGCCAGGAAGACTCGTCCCTTTTTGGGTCATTTTCGTGACATATTTCATTTTAGTAAAATAAAGGAACTGAATGGAAAAGGTTATTTGCCTATGGTATTCCTAGGACATTTTGCTTGCAACTGAAATTCAGAGTTTTACATTCTGCTCTATTACTTATAAGTATGGTCTTTGACATGCTACCTTTCTGAATCACAGTTTCTTGCAAATAAGGATATTCATATTCCCTCATAAATATGATAAATTATACTTCTATTTAAGGTGCAAATTATTTTGCTATAAATCACCATTATCATGTAATTGATAACAATCATGGATATGTGGATTACAGAATGTCCTGCAAAATGACAGATCAGGCAGTGATAGACCACATCTGCAGGGGTAGTTCCATAAGATGATCACGGAGTTGATATTTCCCTACCAGTTATTGATGTTGTATCTGTCAAAATAATTGCTCAGATCCATTATTCATGTCAATGAAAAATAACAACTCCACTCTACAAGGTGCAAGAAGACAGTTTATTTTGTACCAATATGAGTGTCCACAACCTAGGAACATGGATTCAAATTCCCCTGCATGCCATTTCTCACCCACCATGGGAGAGCTTAGGTAAATTTTAAAAGTCACAGGACAAAATTAAGTTCACGAAGCAATATACTTACCAAATATGCCTGTAGACTTGCAAGCTTCGTCGAGGCAGATGTGTTTCTGTGGTTCTCAGGAGCTATCCCTTAGCATTTCTTGCTCTCAGGATTGGTGGTGGTTAGAAGTCGGCTAAGTTTAGCAACATATTCTAAGATACTGTTACAGGAGTCATGATCAAAAGGTGGAGGTAAATGTCTACTAAAGGTCATAAGATAACCCAAGATGGTTTGGTTCTTGACCCACAACAGCCCAGCTTTCCACGATGATCATTTTTCTGGTCAGTGATGGTGTGCAGCTGCTTCAGAGATTTCAGTTCATATTCACGTGTCTGTGTCTCTGTCACGCCACGTCTCTATCTGCCATAATGTAAGAGTAGAGCAATACAATCACACACTGTGCAAAAATGATAATAACTCACTCTGCTGAGGTTTTATGTATTTGTAATATAATATTTGCATCATTATTTTAGAGTATACTGCTTATAGTTACTGTTTACTGTAAAACATTACCGAGTGTGGCAGCAACATCTAACATTGTGGGTTTACCTCATATCTTCAAGTGATTGACCCTTAACATCTAGGTCTGTGGATACACTCACTCTGTGAGGTTTGCACAACAACAAAATCCACCTATCAGCTTATTTTCAGAGATGTCTGTCAATACGTAACCATGACTGCATTTATTATATGTTTTCTTCCCTAAGGATAAATGATGCAATGTGAAGAAATAGAAAAATGTGGCATCTTTGTGACATTTGAATAGAAAATAATATCAACAATTTCACAAAAATACTTTGTACTGTCACAATAGTTTTTAGCTTTTCACAAGAAAATAAGACATTATACTATCTTACAGAACTATTGTGAATGTAAACAGTATTCATAGAATGTCTATACACTTGTAATTGGACTTTCTCTCTGCTATATACAAGAGTCACTGAACAGAAGTTTTATAATAACAAAGAAATGATCACAATGTTGATTTCAGGAAGGTCTTGGTTTGGGTCAGTCCTGTTGTATTTAAGCTTGCTTGTGTTTGCATCACAGAAATTACCATTAGTAGAGTTAAAACATCAGAAGAACTTAGGAAGAGTTTGAGATCTTTAGAGTTTATTTGTTTGTTTGTTTGTTTGTTTGTTTGGTTGGTTGGTTGGTTGGTTGGTTTTGTTTTGCTTTGCTTTTGAGAAAGTCCATTAGATTCCACAGAGGGTTCTGTTTCTCAGAAAAACTACTTATTGTAACTGTCTATGGCCAATGCATTCTTAGATCTACATGAAGCCATCACATAAAGCAAAAAACAGGTCATGAAAGAATAAATGAAAAGTCTTAAAACATTTGGTAGAAGATGTCTCAAATCCCTTCAGCAAAGGACTTTGTGTCGAGTTAAAAATTAGAATTTTCACCAGGATTTTATTATCTGTCATAAAACTTAAAGAACTATGGGATTTAGACAAGGGAAGATGGCTTAGAGGATAAAGTTCTTGTCACAGAACTATAAGGGTGAGAGTTTGGCTTCTCAGCACCATACAAAAGATAGGTAGTAATGACGGCCCACCTACAGTCAAATCTGGGAGGTCGAGGCAAGAGATCCTTGGGACAAATGGCTATCAGTGAGCTCTGGGTTCAGTAAGGGACCTTGCTTCATTTTATCCAATGTCAACCTCAGGCCTACACACACACACACACACACTACAAAAATAAAGTATGTGTGATTTGATTTTAATTGCAGGTAGCCATAGTATACCGCACACTAAAGAAATTTGTTTCTTCAGGAAAGAAAGCCACTTAAGAGTTCTAGAGTCAGTCATGGCTAACAAATGTCCACAAGCCACCAGACACATTAACTCACATTCTTTTCTTAATTCACCCAAGTGATCGAGTGAATGGGGAGTTGAATATCGGAAGACTGGAGTTAAAGCATCGTTTCAGCTCGACAGTTGGTGTTTAATTCATCTTTTGAGCATCTGTGCCCGACAGTCTTTTCTTAGACAAAATAAAGCCATTCTTTAAATTCTCAGCATGAATTGATTCTTAAAATTTCCACAATGTAGACATGTTCAAGACACCGAGGATCTGCGCCTACCAGAACTTTCAGTCTTTTCTCTACCTAAGGCATTTCTGCAGCCACAGAGCGCCCTGCTAGATCACTCACAATTCATCTTGATGGTGAAAAGAGTTTAAATGGATCTTATCAAATATGATCAGCTTAATTTAACTCCATTCAGTTAGTACAGAATAACTGAATAATAATTTGTGGCTTTTCCCTTTCTGTTGCTGATTTTATATTATTTTCCCTTTACGGCATTTTAAAAACTTTTACCATTGGTAATCAAGTTGCTGAAACTCAAGAAAGACAGCACTAGGTCAGAATACAGTCCAAACAGAAAGAGGAAAATGACATAAATGAGAACAGGATTAACAGGAACAAATATATCATTTTTCTGATTAGTACAATTTTTTTAAAAAAGTGTTTCTTATTTAACTAACAGTTTTTTAAACTGTTCTTAAAATATTTTAAATGAAAATATAAAAAATTTTTCTTTCAAGATCCCTCTTCATTGGTCATAGTGTATTTAAATTTTCCATTAATATCCCTCAAGCATAGGATTGCTCTCTATGGAGGTGCAGAACTACATGGGTACCAGAGGCTTTGCCCTACAATTTGATAATTACCCCCTGACAGCTGACACATCCTGAAGCCCTACTTGTCAAGAAGTCATCTAGTCACAACTCAGCCAGTGGTTAGAATCTAACTAGTTGCCTCCCATTCTTGAGGCTCATCTTTGGAAGCCAGTCTAGTTGAATAATCCTCAAAGGTTGTAATCTTTGTTCCAGAATACATTCAGATGCTGGATCTGGAGTGAAACAGGTCTATCCTTACTGGATTCTCAGAAGCATACACCGTGGTAGTGCCCACATGGAAGATGGGGTGATCACTGCTACACTTGACTTTCCCACAGGACTTATATACCCTAATGTGACCAACAACCCAACATAGACCCCATACATACAGGTCTCTTTAGTACTCCCTAATGGCATGGCCTGAAATAGCCTTTCCATCCAAAGCCCTGCCTGGAAAAGACTGAGTCCTCTGTGGAGATGTGGAGTGGAAGACAGAGAATGTTCTTAGCTGCTGGAGTACTCTAGAGCTCGCTGCTCAAAATGAATCCAGAGAAGACAAAAGGAGGTGCACCATCATTCAGGGTCCCAAGCCATGACATAGGCTTTGGAGACCATCAAGCTTCCCTCACAAAACAAAAATTCAAAGATAAAATTGTTAACAATTTCTACATAGTATCTACAAAGTTTTAACCTCCAAGAGTATGCGGATTCGAATCTTAAGGTGTGAACTGGAAGTATAAGGGTCTATACAATTAAATTGATTACAGCCCCACAAAGGCAGTTGTGACAAGTGGAATCCATTCTTATCAGCAAATGATTTAGAGATGTTGCTATTGTTTGAACTGTGAACCCTGAAAGATGTGTTGGTGCGTAAACCCCAATAGTTCTGAATAAGATCTTTGAAACTATAGTCTTTTCAAATGAGGTAAGAGGCATTCATTTGGGTAGTCACTAATCCGAAGAGAACAGTGTCCTTATTAGAAGACAGAGAGCCAGGAAGTGTTATATGATGATAAAAGTAGAATAGAATGAAAAAAGTCAGGGACCATGAAGAATTAATGACAGCAGAAAAGCATACAGAGGCACGTGTCTGTCTTTTCTCCAGAGATATATAAAAACACGATCCGGTGGCACTTTGATTTTTAATGTCGTCTCAAGAATTTTGAGAGAATAAATTTTGAGTATTTTGCATCATCTATTTTCTAGCAATTTGTTACTATAGACACACACACACATACACACACACACACACACACACACACACACACACGCGCGAGCGCATAGGTGCAAGCTCCAAAAATTATTATAAATAATATGGTCTCTTTCTCAGTTGTTATTTCCACAAGCAACCATTTGTTTACAATTTTAATTTGAATCAAGGATTCTTCAAGTTTATCCTGAACGAAATTTGAAGCTTCAAGAGATATTTAATTATTATAAATTATTTACAATGCATTTCATTTTGAGAAGTGAAGACATGGCTATATAAAATATATAATATGTATACAAATATTATAGTTACATTATATATGTACATATATACAATTTTGAGAACAATACAGAGAGTGATCCAGAAGACAGATAGGGAGATGAAAAGAGGAGGGGAGGGGAGGGGAGGGGAGGGGAGGGGAGGGGAGAGCTTTATTCCTGTGGTCTGTCATCTTTATTTTCTTTCTATTTGCCTAATTATTTGATCTATAAAGTAGGGATCACTGTGGAACAGACAGCAAAAAGATTATAAAAGCCAGAGGTAGTGGATGAACTACAGAGTTTCATTTTGAAACTACAGAGTCTTTTAAAATCAAGTAGCAAGGTGAGCCACTGTAATAGACCAGCTTGGGTTTTTTGTTTATTTTGTTTTAATGAACTTAAATCACAGAATTCACAAAAAACAAAGTAAACAATTTGCATACCATTATATTAAGCTATTCAGGGAAAACAAACTTGCAAGCAAGAACTTTTTAATTTAAATGAGTCAAGTGTCACTGGGAAAGATTCAATCACTGTTTGGGAGGATTTTCTTCATGAAGTAAATTGTTTTAGATACATCTCCACATCTCAGCTACAAGCCATGATATCATAATGAAGAGTTCAGCTGAATGAAGAAACCAAATATAGCAGCACATCCTATATCCAGTCTGGTTAGGAGGCTTAGGCTA
The DNA here is from genome assembly GCA_902168425.1 of Peromyscus attwateri. Taxonomy (NCBI): domain Eukaryota; kingdom Metazoa; phylum Chordata; class Mammalia; order Rodentia; family Cricetidae; genus Peromyscus; species Peromyscus attwateri. The sequence continues at coordinate 1,795 of CABHPP010131358.1, read as the reverse complement.
GAAGATCACTTGAGCCCACAAATTTAAACCCAGCCTGGGCAGCCTATCAAGACCCCATCTCACATCAAACATATAGAATTAATATCGGGCATGCTGGTACAAGCCTGGAATTCCAGCTCTTGTGAGGCAGAGGCAGGTCATGATCACTTTGATTATAAAGACTGTATTCCAAACCAGACATTGTCTCAAAAATAATAATAATTAAAAGTAAAGAAATTGAAGCATCAAACACAATCCACACACTAACCTGTAAATTAGGCTTCCAATGCCTGGACCAAACTCCTTCAATTCTAGGCTGGAAATAACGCTTTGGGGAGATCCTGACACCCCTAAAATATATTTAACATGACCTTTTGAACATGTTCAACACAAATAAAATAAATTGAATCTTATGTCATTGTCACAGTTACCTGAAGTCCGGTATAAACTTTTACATTCTAGGTTCAAATTGCAGCAATTATGTATTGATGTCAGCCTGAATTTCAGTTTCCCCAGAAACAGATCCTAAAATGAGAATCAAAAATATAAATAGCTAACATAGGTAGAGTCTACAGGAAATGTCTGTCAGCTTTGGCAAAAAAAATAAAAATTGTCTTTCACATTTCTAGAAAATTCCCTAGATAGTCATAAAGATTCTCACAATTGCGAATACACAGAATCAATCAGTGTTGAGGTTTCAGAAGCATGTGTGGGACTGACAGACTCTACCTCATCTCGAAATTTCATTTTCTGCCCGAAAGCAACAAATCTGGAAGCCAACTAGAAGCATATGGCTCTGAGAGTTCAGCTCTATTGTAATACTTCTTTTGTAGGATGGATCTATATCTCTATGTTAGCATAAAAGACTTTGACAGTTTTGAAGATACACAAACCTAAAACGAAATTGTAAAACTCCAGTCATGTACTTTCATCTACTAGAGGAAGAAATACTAGCTGAAAAAATTCACTTGCCCCCTTTCCCTCTCCCCCCC
>CABHPP010131357.1:41902-54690 GCA_902168425.1 Peromyscus attwateri | reverse complement strand
GCTGATAAAACCAACTTAATTAAGGAAAGGCTTGCCTTGGCTCACAGTGACAGTCCATGGGGGCAGGGAAGTCAAGGCCGCGGGGGTCTGAAGTGGTTGCTCACATTTCCTCCCCAGTCAGGAAGAAGAGAGCAAAGAATACTGATGTTCATCTCAACATTCTCCTTTTCATACAGTCCAGGGTCCTAGCCCAGGGAGTGGTGCCACCCACAGTGGGTAAATATCTTAGTTTGGGTTACTATGCCTGTGATGAAACACCATGACCAAAGCAACTTGGGGAGGAAAGGATCTATTTAGCTTACACTTCCATATTACTATTCATCATAGAAGGAAGGAACAGGACAGGAACTCAGAAGAGCAGAAACCTGGAGGCAGGAGCTGATGCAGAGGCCATGGAGGGGTGCTGCTTACTGGTTTGCTCATCATGCTTGCTCAGCCAGCTTTTTTATAAAAGAACCCAGGACCACCAGACCAGAGATGGCACCACCCACAGTGGGTTGGGTCCTCCCCCATCAGTCACTAAAAAAGAAAATGCCCTACAACTGGATCTTATGGAGGTGCTTTCTCAACTGAGGCTCCCTCCTTTCAGATAACTCTTAGCTTGTATCAAGTTGACATAAAACTAGGCAGGACAGTGAGTCTTCCTGTCTCCTTAACCTAATCAAGAGAGTCCCACAGATGTGCCCAGAGACCTGTCTCCCAGGTGATGTTAGACCTCATTAAGTTGACAACTGAGCTTAACCAATGGGTCTCCCATGCAGCCCTAGCTGGCTTTGAACTCACAATCCTCCTACTTCAGCTTCCTGAGTGCTGAGACTACAGTGTGCAGTGCTATGCCCCTCAAAGAGTAATATATCAGGCTAGAGAGATGGCTCAGAGGTTAAGAGCACTGGCTACTCTTCTAGAGGTCCTGAGTTCAATTCCCAGCAGCCACATGGTGGTCCACAACCATCTACAATAAGATCTGGTGCCCTCTTCTGGCAGGCAGAGATACATGCAGACAGAACACTATGTATCTTTTTTTTTTTTTTTTTTAAGAGTAATATACCATGATAGCATTTTGTTTCATTTTGATGGTACTAGCAAGCCCAGGGCCTTTCTCTAAATGAGCTCTCTACAAACGAGTTGTCGAAACTTTGTATCCAACTCTTTTTTAAAAATATTAACCAAGTCCCTCGGGCTTAGTTTGCTGGGAATTTTTACTTTGCATTGAAGATGCATTGGGCTGCAGCAACCTTGTAGTCAAAGGATGCTTGGACTTCACTTTGTGCTGTTTCACCAAGAACACTGTACCCATCCCACCATGCAAGACTGACAAGGACAGATTGTTAAATTTGTCATCAGCCCCTTGTTCTTTTCTGTGGTGATGGGTGTGGGGGGTTCTCAGTGTTGATATGCATTCAGAATCACCTGGGGGGCATCCTCAGAAATGCTGCTCTCACTCCCAGCCTGGAGCCGGGATGTTGGGCACCGGTCTGCTATGGGACCTTGCAAGGTTTCTCGATGGTGATAAGAGTTCAAGAGAAGACTCACCTCCCTCCCACCTGAACCACTCCTGGTGGCTGGCACAACTGGAACTCGGGTCCTCCAATCATTCTCTGCCAGAACGACACCAATGTTTTCTGTGCCCCTGATGAGGACTGGGCAGAGCCACAAGCAGGAGACTCAGTGATGGCACACCTGTGATCCCAGCAGGGATTGAGAGGTGGAAGTTGGAGAATTGGGAGATCAAGGTCATCCTAGGCTACATGGGGGAGTTAGCAGCCAGCCTGAGTTGTATGAGGCACTGTCCTAAGACACTGGGCCACTGGGCCGTAGTGATGGGGAGAAAGGGCAGGTCAAGTCTGGGTTACAGTCCCAGTTCCGACATGAATTCAGTGGCCAAACTTGGGGTGTTGCTAGACTTACCACAGAAACACAGTTAAATGTGAACCTTAGGACCCAACAAGCTATTTTTTAGTAGAAATCCTAGCATATGAGATGTAGTTAAACTTGTAAAAAATATATAGATAGAGATAGATATAAAATGTCTGTCCAAAAACTGAATCAAGCCAAGAGTCTTGTGTTTTATCTGATGATCCTACTTGAGGGGTTCGGCTTCTCTGAAACTCATATTCTGAATGAGGAAAATGAAAGGCCTGACTGGACCACCCTATGACTTTAAATATCACATCCTGCATCCCTGGGAACCTTTCTCTCTAGCACCACCAGGGGGCACTGGACTCTCCTTGCTGCCTCCTAGCTTGGTGACTGGCTGGATTCTAGGTCCCGCTGGATCTGGGAGCACCGCTGGAGATCAGGTTGTAAGGGCAACCAGGGTCTGGATATGCCTGAAGCCATCTGTCTAAGTAGAGAAAGAGCAATCACAGAGTCCTTAAGATATTACTCAGTTGTCCAGCTGCTCACTGACCATTCTGTAGAAGAAAAGAGGCCCCCACCCACAGTCGGCTGGATGTTCCATTTCCAGTCCTGTCCAGGGCCCTTCTGTCTCCTTTGAGTACTCCTATTCTTCTGTTTCAATTTGGACATATTTGACCCTCAGAGTCCTGCAGCAAGAACTAAAGCAGACACTGGGTAGCCTGGTACAGCCTAGCAGGACTGAGATGCCCCTGAGTTCCTTCCCAAAGCACATGTGACCTTGGGAAGAAATATGGCTGTAGGGAGAAAAGGGGTCAAGGACAGGTCTAGGCTGAGGGAATAATGGGGCTTCACAGTTAAGGAGAGAGTGGCCAATGGTGGTGGTGGTGGTGGTGATGATGATGATGATGATTTATTGGCCTTTTCTGTACCCTGCACCACAGCCTAAGAATCAGAAACATTACTGCCAGGATTTTCGCAGATGGACCGTGAGACTGGAGTGTTGGCAAAGCTCTATTCTGTTACACAGTGCCTGGGAGGGAAGGAGGGAAGGAGGAAGAGGGGGAGGGAGGGAAGGAGGGAGGAAGAGGGGGAGGGAGGTGTCCTTTTCCGGTTCCTTTGACCCAGGTACCTCCCATCTCAGGGATCTGGTTACCTCCTCTTCTGGAAATGGTGAGTCTTCAATGGTCCCTGGAAGACCCACACCTCCCATAAGGGAGGGACAATCACCATTTTAGCACCAAGATGATTTTAGGAAAGTTCTTTGGTTGGCCTTAATTTATTTCTAATTACTTGTCATTTGATTTTGCTTTGAACTGTGTGATTGTCAAGGGCAAGATTTGATTCGTTTGTTTTTTGTTTTTTTTTAGATTTATTTATTTATTTAACGCACATTGGGGTTTTGCCTGCATGTATAAGGACGTCAGATCCCCTGGGAACTGGAGTTCCAGACAGTTGTGAACTGCCATGTGGGTGCTGGGAATTGAACTTGGGTCCTTTGGAAGAGCAGCCAGTACTCTTAACCACTGAGCCATCTCTCCAGCCCTATAATTTCATTTTTAGTAAGAAGGATAGGACACATCCACTAATGCATGGCATTGTTTCTCATTGTTTGTATCTTTATTATATTTATCTTTAAGGTCTATCTCTAGGATATAGATGGATTTTGGGGTGTGTGTGTGTTGTGTGTTTTATTTTTAAAATAGGGTCTCATGTAGCCCAGGTGTCTTAGATTTTCTTTTTTTTTTTTCTTTTCTTTTCTTTTTTTTTTTTTTCAGTTTTTTGAGACAGGGTTTCTCTGTGTAGCTTTGTGCCTTTCCTGGAACTCGCTTTGGAGACCTGGCTGGCCTCGAACTCACAGAGATCCACCTGCCTCTGCCTCCCGAGTGCTGGGATCAAAGGCGTGCGCCACCACCGCCCGGCTAGATTTTCTATTGCTACAACAAAACACCATGACCAAAAAGCAAGTTGGGGAGGAAAGGGTTTATTTGACTTACGCTTCCATATTGCTATTCATCATAGAAGGAAGTCAGGACAGGAACTCAAACATGGCAGGGATCTGGAGGCAGAAGCTGATATAGAGGCCCTGGAGGGGTGCTACTTACTGGCTTGCCCGGCCTGCTTTCTGTTTGTTTGTTTGTTTGTTTTTTGAGACAAGGTTTCTCTGTGTAGCTTTGCGCCTTTCCTGGATCTCGCTCTGTAGACCAGGCTGGCCTCGAACTCACAAAGATCCGCCTGCCTCTGCTTCCCGAGTGCTGGGATTAAAGGCATGCACCACTACCACCCAGCCAGCCTGCTTTCTTATAGAACCCAGGACCACCAGCCCAGGGATGGCATCACCCACAGTGGGCTGGGCCCTCCCCCATCAATCACTAATTAAGAAAATGCCCTACAGCTAGATGTTATGGAAGCATCTTCTCAATTGAGGTTCCCTCATTTCAGATAACTCTAGTTTGTGTGTCAAGTTGACGTAAGACTAGCCAGCACACCATGCTAGCTCCCAACTCACCTGTAGACAAGGATAGCCTTGAACTTTTGATCTCCTGCTTCTACCTCCCAAAGACTGAAACTATAGTTTTGTGCCACCGTTCCCAGTTTCGTCTGTTCTGGATTCAAACTCAGGGCAAGTCCTCTATCCACTGAGTCACAGCCCAGTCATGGTCTAGGCTACACGCAGCTGGTCTTCCCTCTAGGGTGAGGATATAATTTCCTTTGGAAGTTAAAGGGCTTTAGGGGTGGGTATTTATTTGTTTTGGTTTAGTTTTTGAGACAGGGTCTTGTTATGTATCTATGGAGGGCCTAGAACTCACTACGTAACCCAAACTGACCTCAATTTTGAGATCTGCCTGCTCCTGCCCCCCACCCCCATCCCCAAGTGCTGGGATTACAGGTGTCTTAAGTAATTTGCTTTAAAGGAATGGGAGGAGAGAGCCGGGAGGACTAAGGACAGAGGAAGTCTAAGGACAGATGCTCCTGTCAACTCCGTTGGCAGAAAACCAGCTTTATGATGGGCTGCAGCATGTGTACCCATCATCCTGCCCTCCCGGAGCCCTCAACTCAGTCTTGATTCTTAATTCTTCAGTGCTGGTTTGTTTGTTTGTTTGTTTTTGAAATCTGAAGATTCAATACAGCAGTTACTCACTTACAGGAATGGGAGGCATGCTAAGTTCCAGCCCTTCCCCGTGTTCACTGCCTCAAGGAGTGGCCAAGTCACCCAAGCCCCAGAACCCAGGTTAGTTGAGAGCTGGGCTTTGGGAGTCAGTGCTGCATGGTCCACAGATGATCTGGCCCAGGCTGGCCAAGGGGCAAGACTGCATCAATCATCCATGGGGTCAAGTTCTCGCTCTCCACCTTGCCAGAGGGAACAGATTCAGTTTCCACACCTCTCCAAGGAGATTTTGGGAAAAAGGGCCTGAAGCATCACACTAGCATATCTGGTGGACACAAGCTTCATAAAGTGTTCTGTGGCTTTTGGGGACCTAGAATTTTTTTTTTTTTTTTGAAACAGGGTCTCATTATGCAGTCTTGGTTGGCCTATAACTACACAGACCAAGCTCGCCTCAAACTCACAGAGATCTGCCTGGCTCTGCCTCCCAAGGGCTGGGATTAAAGGTGTGTGCCATTACACTCAGCTACCAAGAGCTTTCTGTGAAGAAAATGTATCCTCTTCCATGGGGTGAACAAAGCTACCACATACGGTTCTCAGGCACTTGAAACGTGACTGGAATAATTAAGGAACTAATCCACCCCATGCAAAGTCTCATGTAGCCCAGGCTGGCCTCCAGTTCACTATGTAGCTGAGGATGACTTTGAACTTTCAACTACCCTGCCTCCATCTCCTCAGTGCTGGTATTACAGGCATTCACCACCACACCGCAGTTTATGCAGCACCAGGGATCAGTCAAACCCAGGGCTTCGTGCATGCTGAGCAAACACTCCGCCATCTGAGCTACATCCCAGCCCAGGAACTGAATTCTTCATTTGTTAAATTAGTGCTCACAGGAGCACTGGAGCCATAGCTTCCCTGTGTATGAGTGTGTGTGTAAGTGTGTATAAAAACAGAACCGTGTGTTTGCATCTATGCAGGTATGCACAAATATGCCCATGAGGGTCGGGCAAATAAAGTGCCTGAGACTAACACACACACACACACACACCGTCACCCAGAACAGCAGTTTCTAAGTCGTTACTTTTTATTTTGAAAGATTCGTCAAGCTCTTCACGTCATTGTGAGAGTTGGCATGATTAATGAGAAGCAGCTTTTTCATGAAATGCTTGGAGGTGAACAAATTCTTCGCCTGTGAGATCCGACCATTCCACTGATTTGGAAGTTTCTCTTGATTAGTAGATGGTTAGTAGTGGAGTAGGGGTGGAGGGCGTGCTAGAAACTTCATGACAGTCATCTAGATGTGAAAATCAAACCAATTCGCCAGCTTCACTTTCTCAACGTTACAACTCTCTTTGTCTTCCTCTCGAGTCTCACTTTCCTGAAACAGCCTCCCAGTGCCTGGAGCCCCCAGGAAAAAGCCTGAAAGCCCATGTGAGATGTTCTGATCCACCCATAGCCCCATGGCTTGCCAAAATTTGAACCAACAGCCAAACATGGGAAGAAACTGCCTGAAGAGTGGAGGAGATAGTGAGGTCTTGGGCTGCTGAGAGTCTGCACATGCACATCACAGCTCTGGAATATTCTCTCAGTCGTTGACCTAGGCTACCATGACTATCTGGGTTCTGATTGGTGGATTCTCAGGTCTCAGAACATCCTTGTATCCTGTGTCTGTAACTTCCCTTTGCCTACCTCCAAACCACCAGGGGAAGACCCCCATGTAGCCCCCACCCCAAAATGAAATAAGCACAGAGTCTGAGTGGGTGAGTGTTAGAGTCAAGTGGAGAATAGAAATGAAAGCTGAAAACCTCATGCTTGTGGAAGGCAAACTTGTGCGACTCCATTTCCAACACAGCCCGTGAGACACTGGGCGGTGCAGGGGAGGAGGGGCCTGTGGATGCTCCAAGCCCCAGAGTCAAGTTATGTGGGGAAATGTCATGGCTTAGGTTATAGTATCCTTTTTTTTTTTCTTTTAGCACCGTTAATGTATTCAGTTAAATCTATGTTAGCACCTTATCCCCAGGCAGAACAGCCAACCATCCAAACATTTTAAACAAGGGGGGGGGGGAATTAAAGGTGGGGGACATCAGAGGGAGAGAGAATCCAGGACTGCAGAAGGAGGTGTGAATTTAGATCACCAGGTCCTTATTGATGTCCTCTGCAAAGGAAGAAGAGGCGGAGTTAAAATGAGGCTCAGCCACAGGAAAGCAGAAGGGGGCTGGTTGGGAAGAGGACAGTAGGAGTGGGAGCAGGAGAGGGTAATGAGCTGTGAAGACGATCAAAATATACTATGTAGATCTATGAAAACGCCATAATGAAAGCCATCACTGTGTATAATCACTATGCGCTAATAAAACAGAGAGGCCGGGTGTCCATCCTAGGGTCTGTTAGATTCCCTCCCATCCCAGGACCAGTGACCAGTCAAGGCCACTAAGAAGAGAGTGAATAGGACCTTGATCTCCCTGACCCTAGCCTGTTTCCATCTCTTGAACTGGCTGCCAAGTTGCACTTCCTGTTTCCTCTCCCCAAGCAGCCAGTTCCCAAAATAGCATTTACATGGAGTGAGGACTAATGTGTGACGTCCAGGAAAGAGACGTTCAGGGTGCAAAGACAAAGAGAGCAGAGCTGAGTTAAACAGGCAAAGGAGACAGGACAGACAAACACCAGACAGAGCCACCAGAGGGGAAGGGACAACATCCCATCCCTCGGGGGCACTTCTTCACCCTGAGCCCCGACACTTACGCTCCTTGATGCCAAAGCAGCCGGCCCACTCGTCCAGGGCAATGTACTTGTCACTGTCCAAGTCACAGGTCTCGAAGAAGCGTGTGGTGCAGTGTTCCATGGGGATGAGGGGAGCACGCAGTGGGGCCAGCTCAGTGTGGGACAGGTACCTGGCAGGGAAGAGGGGGGAGGGTGTGAGCATGGGAGAATCCACAACCAATATGGGAAGCCAGTGGTCAGAGTCCAGAGCTGGGAGCCTGGCTTTACCCGCAGCTCTGCCCTGGACCTACAGTGCTACACTACCTGACTCTGAGCCTCAGTTTCCTACTCCATCTGACAGGGGAAGGAATAGGCTGTTCCAGTTCTGAGTCTCAATGGCTTCCTTGTAAGGGTCACTTGGCTGAGTGGTGGGGACATAGAAACAATATATTCAGCACCTGAGTTATAGTAAGTCAAAATCTAGTGAGATCACACTATAGATTTTTCAATGTTCATACATCGATATATACATGCAGGTGCCCAGAAAAGGGTCTAGAAAGAGACTCATCAGTCCTGTAATAGGGCTGAGTTATAGTTCAGCTGCAGAGCCCCTGCCTAGAATCCCTCATTGAGAATTCACCAGGAGAGGATTGGGGGACATGGCCCAGTGGTAGAGTATTTGACTAGAATCCTCTAGTAAGGAGCTATGGTGTGAAGTGGCTCAGGGATCGAGCACCTTCCTAGAATTCCCTAGTGAGAAGCTTGCCTAGCATGTTCAGGCCCTGAGTTCCATTCCCAATGCTAAAAATAAGAAATAAAAACTGGTGATGGTTCTGACTCCTGGGAGGGGCTGAGCCAGGGCTGGCTGGGCAGCGGGATGGGAAGGGCACATGACCTTCTTGCATCCTCTGTGTATCATGCAATGAATGGCTTCAGGATTGCCCTCTGGGGTCCCCCCTCACTGTCCTTCCTGCTGGACTCCAGAGCGTGACCTTTTCTTCTTTTCATTTTCTTTCTTCAGAATCCCAATTAATTGTCCCTAGAACACTATTACCCACAAGGGACTTCAGGGGACACCATGACTCCACTGTTCTTCACAGCCTCCTGTTTACAAGAAGCATCACACAGAATCTGAACTGGCCAGGACCCTCCTTCACTGTCCTGTGAGAAAACAGGTTCAGGCAGCTGCAAGGCCACCAGCAACTCTGACCAAGAGGAGACTGGAGCATTTTCCCAGCCATCCAGCTCCAGCAATCCATCTAGAACTTTCTCTAGGCCACTTGGCTCATGAGATCTGGATGTCCCCTAGGACTCTCCCCTTCTTAGCCCCCGGGGTCACTCAATTGGATCCCAGCCACAGCAAGAGCTTGGGAGAGGAACAGCTAAGAGCTTCCCAGAGCCTAGGAGAGCCAGGCAATGGGGGTGGGGTGGGGAGGGTTGACCAGCAGGGTGGACAAGTGTCCTGGCGCACAGCCGGACACAGAGCGAGCAACGAGCATTTCAGAGAGGAGTCTTCCTGGCCTGGTATCTCTCTCCCACACTTGCCAGCAGGGTGGCCCTGCCTGTCGCCTGAGTGACCACCTGTTTCTGACATTCAAAGCAAAGGGCAGAAACAGCTCCAGGAAGAATCGGAATCGAATGAGTTGCTTCTTTGGGAGCTAAACAGGGCCTCTTACTCTCATTATTGCATAAGGAGACCAGCAGTAACGGGGGATGGGGTTGGGGGGGGGGGGGTGGGGGGGTTGCAGTGTCAGCTCAGGTACTGCTCCTCAAACTCCCTGCAGTCTCCTTAGTGCCCAGGTCATGTACAAGAGCACCCAAGTCAGGAATTTGTGATGTGGAAGCCATTGACTGAAATTATAGGAACCTCAGGCTGGATCTGGGACAGGGCCGTTGGGACGGCTGCCCTCTTCTGCGGAAGGACCACAAATGAGCGAGCATGAACGAGGCGTGAGCACGGCTGCTGTGCCTTGGCCCTGGGTCACACAGGAGTCTGTTCCTGGATGCTCTCTCTCTGCACACAAGGGTCCCCTGCCCCTGACTTCACAGGTATAGGGACCATTCTTTGTACTGTTGATTCCTGCTTCTGCTGTTAGAGGATCTCGGGGCGTTCTTCCTCCTAAGGCATCATCTCTCCTCATGATGCTTTGTTCCATCTGTTCTAACCCTAAACAGACTGTGGAGTCTTGGGCTGAGGAGCAGCAAAGATTGCTGAGGCGCCTGATAGACTCACCCAGTACCCCTCCCAGCCTCAGTCGAGGCCAGATCTGAACCTATGGTCCTGAGGACCCTTACTCTTACCCATCACTGGGGTGCTGGTCCAGCTGGCCAAACTGCCAGTGGACAGGGAAGATGTACATGTTGTAATTCTTCTCGAAGTCTCGGGCCAGCAGCTCCACGGGGTGATCTCCGGCCTCCAGACGCTTCTCATTCTCATGGATCTTCTTCACCTGTAGGTGTGGAATCATCAGGTGACCAAGGGTCCAGGCCCCCTTCCATCTGTGACAAGAGGCCAGCCCAGGCCAGAGCCCACAGTGAGAGAAAGAGAGAGACGCTGGTGGGAGCCAGCAGCTTGTCCATAGATGGGGAGGCCATAGTGCCACCTGCCTCAAGCCACCACTGCCTGAGGAGGCTTAAGAAGAGGCTGAGAAGTCAACATCCGGTCTCTGCCATGGGGCTAAATATGCCCGCTGAAGGAGAAGGCCTGTTGACTCAGATGTGGAAGGAATAAATAGGGTTATGTTTTGGGTCTGTCTGCTACAGACCTTCTTAGAGCCTCCAAAGGCAGCTGGAAGTGTGTGTCCTGGAATCCAGGGTGAAGGCACCCTGCAAAGTGAGGCATAGGTCACCTCGGGGCCTGGTTCTAGGAACTGGCCCTTGATCTCCATCAGCAAGGTCCAGGGAAGTCAATAGCAGGCACACTGGTCCACGCTGGGAGGAGACCACTTACCCGCAGCTTCTGCTTCTCAGTGAGGAGGTTGTTGCCCTCATCTCTCTCGTACAAAGTGACCAGGACGTTTTTGAGCCAGTCACGCATGCGCAGAGGGAACTCGGTCAGCTCGGAATCCAGGCAGGGGGGGATGACTAGGGCACAGAAGACAAGATTTGTCAACCTGGACCTGCCAGAGGGCAGACACACTCCCTGGCCACTCTCTCCTTCTTGTCCTGCTCCCCACAGGCACTTCACTGGGCAACCTTGGCCATGGTGCCTCCACCCCTCTGAGCCAGACCCTTCACAACTCGGTAAGTAAAGAAGGCTTCATGGGGAAGCTCAAGGGTCTGGCTGCTTCCCAGCTTGCACCTAACCCGATGGAGCACACCGCCACCCCAGATGCTCCTGCATCTTCCTAGGTGATGGGCAGCCTGTGATCTCAGCAATGGGAGGCCGAACCCTGGAAGGTATTTGAAGCAACCTCTATTCATAGGTCCAGCATAACGGTCGGGGGGGGGGGGGGGGGTGGGGAGAAGGCTCGAGAATGCACAACCCCCAGAACCTCTTTAGAGATCATAACCCCAGAAGGTCACACCTGGAGAATTCGTTCACGCTCTCCTGTTGCTGGACTTAGCAGTGGGCAAGAGAAGGCTCTTGCTTGCAGCCAGATTATCAGAACATCAGCCTGCATCCAGTTAGGATGGATACCTGGGGGATCTGGTGTGTACTCTTCCATTGCTTTGAATCCAAAGAATGCCCCTGTGAGGCTAGGACCACTGCCTTCTGGGAGTGGAAAGCCCTACATGGAGCTGGCCTGGGCAGGTGGGTGGCCTCAGAGGCAGCAGCAGCCACTTGCTAAGGGCTCCTTAGAGCATGCCTCCTCGCCTCACAGCTCAGGCCTCCCCACCAACGTTCTCTACCCTGTCTTCTCTCAGGCTCTCTAATCCATGCCTTCCCTTTCGCACCCCAAGCCCCGTCTTTAAGCGCTCAGGGCTAACTATTGGAACATTTGTTTCCTGACCTCACTTCCTACAGCTGAAAGCCTCAGGCAGGGGAGGGACCTTCCCTTGTTTTAGTTTGGTTCAGTTTGGCTTGCAGAGCTGGGGATGGGATCTTATGCACACCAGGCAATCACACTACCACGTAGCTGTAGTCCCAGCCCATGGGGAAAGATGCTCCCTATGTAGAACATGCTACAGACACACAGCTTAGGCTGTCTCACAGGCAGTGAGTACGGCAGAATTTGCAGCTTGAGTCATTAACAGTGGACCAGTCAGAGCTCCTGGCATCCTTCTTCAAAATCTCTAGGCTTCTAGAAAAGGGGGATCAGGAATATGATGGAATAAGGAGCTAAGGGTCTGTGCCAATACAGAGGAACAGAAGAAAAGGATAGGTATGCCCCTATTTTGAAATGCACTTATTTATTTATTTTGGTATAGATGTGTGCTCACAGTCATGTGTGCTTGTGTCCATGTGTGGAGGCCGGAGGTCAGTCTCAGATATCACACCTCAGAGGACATCCTACTTATTTTTTGAGACAAGCTCTCTCATTAGCCTGCTGCTCACTGATTAGGCTAGGAGGACTGGCCTGTGAGGCCCAGGGATCCTCCAGGCTCCACCTCCCCAGTACTGGGAGTACAAGTGTGTGCTGCCACACCTAGCCTTTTACACAGGTTCTGGGGGTGGAACTCAGGCCTTAGGCTCATACAGCAAGCATTTTATCCTCTGAGCCATCTCCCCAGCCCCAGGCATGCCCCTATTTGAAAAGCATTAAAATTGAAAGATCTTTAAAATATTCTTCGGCCCAGGTCAAACATTGTTTTGGTTTTACTGTGTTCAAACAGGAAGGATTTGAGTTAGCCTTATGAAAGAACATCCTTGCCTGGTGCTGGTGGCACATGCCTTTAATCTCAGCACTCTGAAAGGCAGAGGCAGGCGGATCTCTGTCTGTGAGTTCGAGGGCAGCCTGGCCTACAGAGCAAGTTCCAGGACAGCCAGGGCTACACAGAGAAACCCCTGTCTTGAAGAAAGAAAGAGAGAGAGAGAGAGAGAGAGAGAGAGAGAGAGAGAGAGAGAGACCACTTGAGGACAGAGAAATTGAAGGGATTGACCTATGAAGCCAAATAGTGTCAAATATCAGCTCATCAGTGTCTCCAACAAGAGTCAGAACAGAAAATAAAGTCTAGAGTAGAT
>CABHPP010131357.1:25495-40219 GCA_902168425.1 Peromyscus attwateri | reverse complement strand
GAAGGAAGGAAGGAAGGAAGGAAGGAAGGAAGGAAGGAAGGAAGGAAAACAGCATAAGGGTGGCCATGGCCTGGGGCCTGGAGCTTGGCTGATAATAGCGCCCTAGTTGACAAGGATGTTCACTGAACATGGGCTACTTGCAGAGGATGCTTTAGGCAGAGTACCCATGCTCCCAGTGGGAGTCTGGAACTGGTCCACACTCAGAAGAAGGCAGCTATGAGACCAGTCCCTGGTGCAAACATTTTTGCAGTGCCAGAGCTGAATAGCTTGCGCATGGTAGGTAGGTTAGGTGCTCTGTCACTGATTTAAAGCCTTATCCCTTTATTGTTTTATTTTAAGACACTGTCTCACTACATTGGCCAAGCCAGCTTTAAACACACTGTAGCAGAGTGAAGCCTTGAACTTTCAACTTTCCTCTTACTCCAGCCTCCCTGTACCACCAGGGCTTGCCCAAAGAAAACTGAAGGGCCAGTGAGACAATTCAGCAGGCAAAGGTACCACATGGTGGAAGGAGAGAGCTGACTCCAGTGGGCTCCTCTAAGCAGGAGCATCACTGCCCCATGTATGGAGCTGGGTAAGAGAGATCTCTATGTAACTCTCTCTGTGTGAAGACTCCCTGGATGCTGCAGCCTCTCTCTGCTTCCCATGTGGTCCAGATGACTATTTAGAATATGGACTGGGGTGAACCTCAGCTGGGCCAACTGACTCATTGAGTCCTGCTGGAAAACCTCTGGTCATAAAGGAACCAGAGAGGCTGAGGGTTAAGCAGGGACACAGATAGGAGCAGCCTTTGATAAGGGAAGAACCTGGTCTGCAGGTGTAGAGTCAGTAAAGGCTTACACGTTGCTGTAGGGGGAGACTGCGGCACCAGAGAGAAGTGGGATTGGGGGGGGGGATTAAAAGTGAAGCTAATATTTGAAGGCCAGAGGCAAGGTTTGTCTTGGAGAGATATTTAAGAATGAGCACCTAGATTGGAAATTGCTGGAAGAATATTGGTACCAGGTTTTCTGCCCTGAGCCACATGGTCACTACCACAATGGTTGGCTTAAGTAAGTATTCAAAAAATACTTGCTTGAATGGATGGATAGATGAGTATGTAGCTAGATGGATGGATGGATAGATGGATGACTATATAGATGGATGAATGAATGGATGATGAGTTTTAAATGGATGAGTAGAGTGAGTGAATGGGTGGCTAAGTGGGTAGGTAGGTGGATAGATGAATGAATGAGTAGATGGGTGAGTGGGTAGGTAGATAAACAGATGGGTGGCTGGATGGGTGGGTGAATTGATGGGTGTCTGAGTGGGTGGATGGATTCATGAGTGGATTTATGGTGGTGTGGGTAGATGAATGCATAAGGAAGGGTGCATGGCTGGATGGGTGCATGGGTGTGTGGATGGGTGGATGGGTGGATACATGGTGAGTGTGTGGATGGGTGGGTGGATGGATACATGGTGAGTGTGTGGAAGGGTGGGTGGATGGACACATGGTGGTGTGTGGATGGATGGGTGGATGGACACATGGTGGGTGTGCGCATATTGGAGATAGAATGGATAGGTTTGAGAAATAACAATGCTGGGTCCTTATCACATACCTGGCATCCTTTAACAAATGCACAGCAGCTCTAGGAGTTCAGAATTCTCTCTCCCTTTTCTGTTGTGAGGATACTTAGAGATACTCAGTACCTTAGCTGAGATCTCACAGCCATCAAGTGATGGAGATGAGGTTGGCAGTCAACCTTCAAGCAGACCCTAGACCCCCATCTCTGGGCACAATGCTTTGCTGACTACAGAGAACGCATGACAGGGCCAGTGAGATGGCTTAACAAGTAAAGATGCCTGTCACCAAGCCTGACGAGTTGGAATCCTGAACCCCACATGGTGGAAGGAGAGAACAGACCCCAGCAAGTCCTCTGACCTCCCCGTGTATGATACATACACTCATACCCACATAATAAATAAAATGTAAAACTAAAAATAATAAAATTATGAGCAAGAGTGCATTCCAAGCCAGGTGGTGGTGGTGGTGGTGGTGGTGGTGGTGGTGCACGCCCTTAATTCCAGCACTGGGGAGGCAGAGGCAGATGCATCTCTGTAAGTTCGAGGCCAGCCTGGCCTACAAAGTGAGTTTCAGGACAGCTATGTTATACAGAGAAACCCTGTCTCGAAAAATTAAAAAAAAAAAAAAAAAAAAAATGAAAGAAAGAAAAGAAAAGAAAAAAGAGTGCATTCCATCTGAGATTATGTAGCACTTGGTGATCATGTTCAACACAGAGCCTGGAGCCTGGTGGTACAAGTAAATTCTTTTGAATTCTCAGCAGCAGCCAGAAGGGTGGGGCCAAGCAGGCCCTCAACTATGACTCAGCTCCACTTTTCTGTTGTGACTGGTCCTAGGGAGAGGACTTCCAAGAACAGAGCTGCCCTGCTAGGTCCCCTATGCCCACAGATTTCTTAGCACACTGTGCTTTGCAGGGCCCAGGTCCCCACTCTTACCTTCTCAAACTCTCCAATGGGAGCAGGGCAGCTGGTGGGGTCCTGGCACACACACATGGGGGTGTTGCTCTCGTCCAGCTCACACACCTTGCCGTGTTTGCAGTGGTGATTCTGGCAGGGGTCTGGGAGATAGACCATAGTGTCAGCTCACCAGGATGGCACATTCCCCTACACTACACAGGTAGGAGTTTGGGGCTGACCGCTTTTGGCTGTACTAGACTCCCAGCACCAGAATTTGGGGCATCTCCCAATCCCCTGTGCTCAGTCACAGAGTTCAGGGGAGCAGGTGGCCCAGTCTAGGGATTAGAGATTCAGTTCAAGGTCAGGATTAGGCCCTTTTCAGAGGGCTAGAACCTCAGTCTGGGTCTCAGAAACCTGGGGTGCCTATGGATCCCCCAATGACTGAAACAACATCTAGATTCTCAGCTCTCTGCTGAGCAACCACAGGACAGCATTTCTTGATTCAAAGCACTCTCTAGAATGACTTGGAAGATGGAGCTGTTGTCATGGATTCAATGGGCTGTGAGGTCCAATGAAACAGAATCAGGTGTCTGCAAAGGAAAAGGAAGAACCCAGGCCCACAGAAGACAATGGGCCCAGCTATGACAGGAAACAATGGCTGGGCATGGAAGAGGAAAAGGATATGACTCAAGATCCCATGTCCAGCCCCTGCTTCAGCAAGCCTGCCCAGCTCTTTCCAGATACCCTTAACTGTCCCCTTGAGAAAGCTAAAGTGGGTGCTGGGGATTTGAACTCGGGTCTTCACGCTTGTGCTGCAAGTGATCTTACCCACTGAGCCATTTCCTTGGGGCTTCCATCAGCACCACTGCTTTGTTAAGACATAGAAGCCCTGGTTCAAAGGATTCAAATCTTGTTTGAATCTCTACTTCCAAAGTCCATGCTCTTGGGCTGGAGAGATGGCTCAGAGGTTAAGAACACTGGCTGTTGTTCATCCCGAGGTCCTGAGTTCAATTCCCAGCAACCACATGGTGGCTCACAACCATCTGTAATTTGATCTGATGCCCTCTTCTGGTGTGTAGGCAGAATACTGTATATATAATAAATAAATAAATCTTAAAAAAAAAAACAAAGTCCATGTTCTTGATCCCTTGGACATAGATGCCTCAGCCTATGGGCTGAAGCCTGGGGCCCTGAGTCACTCCCTCTGTACTTGAGCCATCAGACTTTACATCGGATTCCTTTCCTACAGGCCCTGTTTCCTTGGGCCAAGTGGAAATTGAATGAGTCAGTCTGCTTTGTCAGATGGGCTCCTGGGAGGAGCTTGAGCCCAGGCTGAGGCCCTGGGGGAATCTTGGTGACCAGATGTGACCGTGACTTTTGTGGGAATGTGACACCCAACTGTGGAGTTTCCTCTGCCCTTCACAGCTTGGATGGCCTGGCTATAAATAGATCTATCCCAGACTCCCCTGGCCTGAGGATTCCCAGCTGGCCTTCCACAGCCACCAGGGCCCCACAATGCATCTCCTTGGTCAGAAACTTCCTGTGAGCTGTCCTTGGGCTTCCACGCAGGCAAGGGCAATCCAGATGTGCCAAGTGACAGAGAAGAGACTTACTGTCAGCCACCACCTCCTCGACAGTTTCCTCAGCACCGTCCTCAAACTCGCCCATTTCCACCTGGACTGGATTGGCACCCACGGGTACCTGCCATGGAAAAGAGAGAATGAGGCCAGGGGTCCCCATCTCACCCTAGACCTGGGAGAGAGCTGCAGAGAAGGAAGAGGGACCTACATGAAGCTTCAGAAACCCAAAGAGGGTGTGAGGGACACACAGGAAAAAAGTGAGCTGGACCCAGATCACAGTGCAAATGCTAGGGTGGAGAATTTAGGGGGAAGCCTATATTCATTATTAGTTTGTTCAACTTAATATTCTAGACTAAATATGTCTAGAGCCCTGAAATTCCATTAAGATAAATCAGAGGCCTCCCAGATGTTAGGACAAAAAGCATGCCAAGCCCTCTACACCTGCCAGGCCCAACTGTGTGGGTCCCTTTGTCTCACACCGGGGGAAACTGCGGGTAATAAGAGAAGAAATTTGAAACGCAAACATTTCTAAATCCTCTCAACCTTGGGGCTCCACTGAAGCTTGGGGGAACAGTCAGAAGTGTCTGGGGATATTCAGGTTAATATCTGTGTCCTGTGTGCACACAGGGAAAGGATGTGTGTCCCATTCCAGTGAGGAGACCCACTATACTTGTCTGGATGGCTCAAGGAAGGGACCAGGCAGAAGGGGGACGGGGTGGGGGTGGGGGAGTCACCATCACTAAACCACATCCGTACCCCTGTCTCCTCGACCACAGTTTCTTCTGCCACTATTTCTTCAGCCGCTTCGGTCTGCTGCTGGAAAAGAAGACAGGGTTCCGAGAGTTGGTCAAGGCCAAGGCCAAGGCCAGCTTCCTCTCTGAAGTGTCACTGGTTAGGAACACAAGCCTGGGAGCATTGAGGTCTCAGGCTGGAGCACACAGTGCAACTCCATTCTCCTTCCTTCCTTCCTTTAAAAAATTCGGGCCGGGCGGTGGTGGCGCACGCCTTTAATCCCAGCACTCGGGAGGCAGAGCCAGGCGGATCTCTGTGAGTTCGAGGCCAGCCTGGTCTCCCAAGTGAGTTCCAGGAAAGGCGCAAAGCTACACAAAGAAACCCTGTCTCGAAAAAACAAACAAAACCTAAACGACGCAATAAATTCGTTATTACATTTCTTTTATTTGTATGTGTGAGTTATATGTGTGGGATGGAGTGAGCACCCACGCCACAGTGAGGCAACTTGTGGGAATTGGTTCTCTCTTTCCACCATGGGGATCCTGGGGATCGAACTCAGTTTGTCAGGCTTGGCTGCTGAGCCATCTCACTAGCCCCCTCTTTATTTCTTTTTTTAAAGTATGGGATACTTCATGTATTCGTGTGTCCCCTTGCACCGGGGCTGGGCCAATCTTCCCTGTAGCCTTCCAATTTTAGTCCATCTACTGCTGAAGCAAGCCTTCATTTCATTATTTCATTTCATTTGGACAGGCTCTTGCTACAGAGCACGGGCTGGCCTTGAGCTGGCCAGTTGTGTTTCAGCCTTCCAAGAGTTGGGACCGTGAGCTTGAGCTACCACACTTGGCTTTTTTATACTTTCCACCAAACCATCTAGCCCATCTCTTATTCTCCTGACAGGAGCATTTCTGCTGGTCAAGTCTCAATACAGCCTGAAAACAAAAAACACAGAAGAACTCACAGATGGGGAAACTGAGACCCCGACAGAATGAACACCCTCTGTGACTTCTAATAGATGTCACACCTTCCTGCCCCTCGTGTGTGACTCATTTTATTGTTATTAGAAAATTGCCTCCTGACATTTCAGACTCCAGGAGGAGCAGGGTGGTGTGTGTGTGTGTGTGTGTGTGTGTGTGTGTGTGTGTGTGTGTATGTGTGTGTGGGGGGGGGGAGGTGACACAAAACTTGGAGGCCCCTGATTGGCCACAATTGCTTCCAAAATCAAAGGCAACTACACCAAGTCTTCAGTCCAAATCTGCCTGCCTGATGAGTTTGGCCAGAAGCTGCCATCCACCTGCTAGTGAAGAGGGCAGGGAATGCCAGATTGAAAGAAAGAAACTGTTCCTAGCCAGGCGTGGTGGCGGCACACGTAACCTAGGATTGGGAGTTGAAGGCAAACTGTATATAGAGAGACTCTGGAACTGGTAGGGGGCTAGGACCTCATTTGACCAGATGGGCTCTCTTTACATGTGTTTCTTTTTTTGTTTCATCTTGTGTTACATCCACACATTCCCTGAAGATGGAATAATGGTCATTTCTGGTTCATTCTGATGGCATCCTCTCCCTCTCCCTGAAAGCCTGTCCAGTTCCAGTCTTGCCTCAAGATCTGATTGGGGCTGCCCCATCCCAGGCCTCCTACAGCCTCCAATGTCATAATCTCTGTCTACATCTCCTCTACACCCCCCGCCTCCAAGTAACTGGAGTCTGTTACTTATAATCAAATGGCTTCATAGACTCAGAAGCCAACCTGTTCCTTTCCCAGGACCTAGGTCCTTCCTTTTCCAGCTTCCTTCCCACCAACAGGCCTTCATCCCTGCTGCTGACACCCTCAGAGAAGAGGCCAGTTCCAGCTAATGGGAGCCTGAACTGCTGTGTAAGCTCTGACCTGTGGGTTACAGAGAGCTCTCTTTTTTGGAACCTTTACCCAATAGTTTCTTCCCGTTATTTCTCCTAACCATGCTGACTTAAGAAAAAGACTTATGCCGGGCGGTGGTGGCACAAGCCTTTAATCCCAGTACTCGGGAGACAGAGGCAGGCGGATCTCTGTGAGTTCGAGGCCAGCCTGGGCTACAGAGCAAGATCCAGGACAGGCTCCAAAGCTACACAGAGAAACCCTGTCTCGAAAAACAAAAAACAAAACAAAACAAAAAAAAAAAGACTTACATATTTTTTCTTTAATTTTTAGATTTCTTTATTTTATTTTATGTGTATGAGTGTGTTGCTCGCATGTGTATCTGTATTCCATATGCGTGCCTAGTACCCACAAGATGTCAGAAGAGGGCATCAGAGCCCCTGGTTGTAAGCTATCTGTGGGTGCTGGGGATTGAACTTGGGTCCTCTGCAAGTGCTCTTAACTACTGCATCATCTCTCTAGCCCCTATTTTTTTTTTTAAGACAGGATCTCATGTAGCCCAGGCTACCCTCCAGCTTACTATGTAGCTGAAGATGACCTTGAATTCCGGATCCTCCTACCTCTACCTCCCAAACGCTAGAATTATAGGTGTTCCATAAGGCTGGGCTTAAGAAATGCTAGGGACTGAACCCAGGGCTTTGTGCATGAATGCTAAGCAAGCACTCTACCAACTGAGCCACATCCCAGCCCTGCTGTCTCCTCCAGCACCTAGAGAAGGTTCAGAAGCTGGGGAAAGTGGGGTGAGTTAGAACTCAGACAGCATCTTTGGGTACTTACAGGGGCTGCCAAGGCCCTCCCGGCCAGGCAAAGGAGAAAGAAGATCCAGGCCCTCATGGTGCTGGGAACCCTGTGGGGAGAAGAGAAGAGAATACGGGTAGCAAGAGACACTTCCTCCTGAGTTCCTGAGATGTGAAAGGTGACTTCAGATGGGACTGTTAACCGAGAGACAGGTATTAACCTCTTGGCAGTGAAGAGGAAGCCTCATTTTACGACTAAGATGCCCTTTGCACCTCTGACGCCCATTGTCCTACTTCTTAATGCAAAAAGCATACATGGCCTGGAGCCTCCAAGGGAAACTATGCAGCTGCGAGGGAACGGAAGTGGTTTGTTTGCTTCGTGGCTCTTCCCACCTCCCAGTTTCCTTCTATTGAGGATAAAGGTACGGGAGTTTTCTATTTATGGTCATGAGATGAAGTCTCCATTCTAGGTACATTTGTTTGCGGTTTTTTAATTGGTTGGAAAAAACGATGGGCTAAAAAGTCAAGTTTGGGCTCTTTGATCCCTCTTTGTTCTAAGGCTTTTCCCCCCATTCCTCAAGCTCTCCCTCCTCCACTCCTCCCTCCTAGTCCCTCCCCTCCCCCTCCTCCCCTTCTTCCTCTGTAGTCCCTTTCCTCTTCTCCTCCACGCTCCCTCCTCTGCAATGGGAGAAGTCAACAGGAATCAGAGACAATGAGATAGACTTGAAAGCAAATCCCAGGGCTCTGGGGTGGTGGAAACATTTTCTCCACTCTACCCAGAGGGATCCTCCAGGGACATCGCCCAGCAGTGTCCCTGTGTCGAGCTAAGATCTAGAAAGTTTCCCTGGTCACTGCTCTGACCCAGCTTTCCGGATGTTGAACTTTGAACTCTTACACTCAAGCCTTGGAAGGGACCTTGGAGCAGAGACCTCTGCTGATGACTTAGGGACCTGTGGTGGGGACATCTGACTCCTTGTGCTGACCAGACGGGCTTCTGCTACCAAATGATCTAGAAAGTTCTTCCTAAATCTGCTTCTCTCAAGCTTGTGGTCTATCCTGTCTCTTTCTGTAGACTCACCGAGCAAGCCTGCTCCCTCTGCCTCTCAAGAGCTTTCAAAGGAGCAAAGGCGATGCCTTCCTTATCTGGTTACCCGAGAGTTCCCTATCAGCCTCAGCAATCCTAGCTTCTTCTAAGACAAAACTTGGTGCTGGGAGATGCCTTGGCAGCATGGGCAAAACTATTAAACTTGGATTCGATGCCCAGGGTTCTCACTCTACCTCGATATTGTCTCCATGTGTGGGTTAAATTCCTTGTTCTCTCTAAACCTTGGCTCCCTATCTGTCAAGAGAGAGGGTTAGAGGAGGTAAACTTTGAGATAATGGATGCAGTCTTTAAAATGCTTATAGTAAGCCGGGCGGTGGTGGCGCACGCCTTTGATCCCAGCACTCGGGAGGCAGAGGCAGGCGGATCTCTGTGAGTTCGAGGCCAGCCTGGTCTACAGAGTGAGTTCCAGGAAAGGCGCAAAGCTACACAGAGAAACCCTGTCTCAAAAAACCAGAAAAAAGTAAAAAAATAAAATAAATAAAAATAAAACGCTTACAGTAATGGAAGGTTGGGAGTGTAGCTAGGAGTGGAGCATGTGCTTCACTTTCTTTCAGTCCCTGACACCAAACAAACACACACAAGGAAAGCTGTCCACCTTCTTCCCTTGGATAATAGTATTTGGGGAAAAAAAAAGTCCAAGCTCCAAACATCTTTGAGCTGAGGACAGCAGTACAGAGCTTGGGTAGAATGCACAAGGCCCTGAACTCCATCTACAGCACCACAGAACTATTCGGATGGGACCCGAGTAGCAGAACAGGTAGAGGAGAAATGGACCACAACGGTCCGCTGCTAGCTGAAGCTGGAAAGAGCCTCACCCCCTCCTTCATGGTGTAGGCACAAAGTAAAACTATAAAGGAGTCAATGAACTGGTTTGGAAGCTTGTCATTGCTTCAGGACAGCTCCGGCTTCCTTTCCTAGTCAGTTTCTGGAACATTCTTCCCCCTCTCACAGCTGTTCACTTGTTTCCCTTCTCGCTTCTCCGTTTGGAAAACACGAGTTCAACATCCTCCGTGTGTGGCTTTGGGCCGACGGACCAGGAGAGAGAGCATCAATGAGGGACTTGTCTGAGGCTGTTTGGAATGGAAAGATCAAAGTGGGGTTGGCAGCTGGAGCCCACGTGTCACCCAGGCCAGGCTTCAACAGCAGAGCAGCGAAGTCACTGGAGAGGGAGCCAGGCTAGGACCAGACATGCCATAAGTTTCAGGTTAGAGGGTTAGAGAGACGATGCCTGAGTCTGGGTGCCTCGTCTGAGCAGAAGAAGGAGGGGGTCCCCCAAGACGGTCCTTCTTCCACCATCCTACTCTCTCGTATGCCCTGAGTCCTGGAGTGCTTCATGGCCTTAAGGCCAGAGGCTGGGTAAGGAGGGTAGGGAGAAAACAGTCATATAAACTCTCAGGGGATGTGGTCATTGTCCACCTCTTAGTTCTGCCTTGTACTGCTCCACCAATCCCAGAATCCTTTTCCTCGAGATGTTAGGGTGAGCAGAGAGGGGAGCCCCTTAACTATTCTGGATGAAGAGCTACATTCCCAGCTTACCCATGAGACACATCTCTGAGGTTCTATATTATACCTCCAGCCAAAGAGGCTGGGGACCACCCTTCAAAGCCAGCTGGAGGCGCAACAGTCACCCCCAGCCAGGTCAGAGCACAGGGTTAAGACCCTGTAGTCAGTACAAGGTAGTCATGATCTTCCACACCCAAACCTAGGTCCTGCACACTGGGGAACATACAAACACCTTCAGAGTCTTCACAAGCCAACTTTCCAAGGACGGCCTGAGGCAGGTCTTTCTGCCCAAGAGAAAAATGAGGCCTAGAAAGGGAAGATCCATGCCCTTGCTAGCAGCCCAGCGTATGAGTGACAGGTATCAGCACGGTCTCTCAACTCTGTGTGATGTTTCCCTTGGCAGCTACCTGCTCCCGGGATGGTCATCAAGATGGTGCCCACTTGGGCCAAACTGGCCTGAGGCGTAGGTAGGAAAAATGCCCAGGGCAGGGGAGGAAGTGGAGGTGTATTACCCTTGGCTTGGTGACCGCCAAGTACAGACACCCCTGGTCGGCATCCTGGTGCCCCCTCCCCCTGTTCCGTACATTGAGTCCCTTTCTTCCACCTTTATTTGTTCTGGAGAGAGCTGAAAACTCAGCCTGGGCTGCCAGCAGGACCCGAAGCAGAGGTCACTGGTCTAGCTCTTCGGATGGAAGAGTGGGGATGGAAAAGTACAGCCAGCCCCCAGCTCACTTCCCATCAAACCTAAAGGGGCTCCTGGGAGCTCCCTGTGGACACGGAGATGCCACTGAGTATCAAAACCCAGGGACAACCTTGGAACTGTGGGTGTTTAGACAGTGTGACTCAGAACCACAGACTCATAGGACGACCTGCCTTGGATGGAAAGTGTGTGGAGAAACGCAATCTCAGAAAACTTCCTAAGGGTCTCAGGGAGCTAGACTGGCCTTGAACTTGATCTGCGGCCAAAGACGGTCTCCTACGCCAGATCCTCCTGCCTCCACCTCCGAAACACTGGGATTTACAGGCCTGAATCCACCACACCCAGTTTGGTTGGTTTGGGGGTTTTGGAGTGAGGGGGCTGTTTTGTTTTTTGAGACAAGGTCTCGTTGTGTAGTCAAAGCTGGCCTCAAATTTGTGATCTTCCTGCCTCTATTTCCTGAGTGCTAGGCACCACCAGGCCAGGCCACAGGGGTTACTGAACCTTAAAATACTGCCAGTGTGAAGGCCTTGTTGAGAAAACCTGCCCCAGAAGAGCAGTGCCCCTAACAGACCAAGGCCTTTGCTGGACCATATGACTGTGTCTATGCATGAAATTAAAGATACAAAGAAACAAAAGACATTGGGGGGGGGGGGGTCAATCGATAAAGTGCTTGCTGTGGCTAGCATGAGGACCGGGAGTTTAGATCCCCAGTATTCATGTAAAAGCCAAGTGTGGCAGCACATGCCTGTAACTCCAGCACTGGAGAGGCAGGAACAGGAGGAATCTGGGGCTTGCTGGCCAGCCAGTCCAGCCAATCAGCAAGACAAAGGCCAGTGAAAGACCCTGTCTCAAAAACAAAGTAGAGGGAGCTGAGGAGCAACAGCTAAGGCTGACTCTGGCTTCCACAAGCACATAAACACAAGTGCATGTGCGCACACACACACACACACACACACACAGAGGGAGAGCGCAGTATAATGGGAGTGGAATTGCATACCCCAACACCCCAAGCCTCTTGAAATAGCTCTAGGTTCCCCTAGAAACAGCCAGATACCCTTGGACAAGGAAGCCCCTAAGGTCCCTGTCTGTTCTGAACTCTTGAGTTAGCGCAGTGGATTTTGGAGTGCCCCCTCTTCCCCCTTGCACCAGATTCTTTGTTTTTATTTCTATTTCTTGTTGGAAGGGATGAAGCTATGGGAAACGGTTAGGGTGTCACAGATGCTAAAACCTAGAATTGGTTCTGGGCAGCTCAGAGGCGGCTCCAGAGTTTGTGGCTGGACACAGCCCTGCTGAAATTCCACAGAGTCTCCTAAAGTGCCACGTTTCACTTTGTCTAGACTAGGCTGGAGGAGTTCCTGCTGCCTCTGCACCCTCCAGACCATGTGACTGGGTCCTGCTGGCAGCCCGGGCTGAGTTTTCAACTCTCTCCAGAACAAATAAAGGCAAAAGGAAAGGACTCAATGTACAGCCATCCCTGTGGCATCAGGGGTGACCACAAATGGAGGGGATAAGAAACATCAAAATATCCAAGATGTAACATCTGGAAAGGACTAAAGGATTCCAAAAGCAGCAGATATGCAGCACACCAACCTCCCCATACCCCTCTTGTGTATGTGGCAGACATTACTAATCAATCATACAGTATTTTCCCCTCAAAGTCTGGAGTGGCATCAGAATTTTGAACACCATTCTGATAGCCACTACTAGTGGCTTGCCATTGTGGGCCACATGATAGTTCTTTACCAAGCCTCTACTAGACAAAGAACTCACGACTTAGAGAGAGAAAATAGTTCACTCAAATTCCTAGGGCAAGGTGGTTTCTGAGCCAAAAAATCAGAACTATTTATACTTTTATTGCGATTGGTTTTTGGTTTTTTTGTTTGTTTGTTCTTTTGTTTGTTTTTTGGTTTTTTGGTTTTTTTGGTTTTTCAAGACAGGGTTTCTCTGTAGCTTTGGAGCCTATCCTGGACTAGCTCTGAAGACCAGGCTGGCCTCGAACTCACAGAGATCCACCTGCTTCTGCCTCCCAAGTGCTGGGATTACAGACGTGCGCCACCACCGCCCGGCCCGTGATTGGTTTTTTTCCTATTGAAGTCTGACATCCTAATGTTACAATTAGTACAGGATGATCCAAAGAGGTCCTTTAACCCAGGACTTTATATCAAGTCACTATCTCTGCTCATGGCTTCCCTACTAGATATCTATGGACCGGCAGGCGAAAGCAGAGCTGATTTGCTGCCCAACACCCCTGGCTAGGGCAGAGGCTGCTCTCTAAAAGCTTGTTAAGTCATCATTTGCTGGCCCTGGTCCTACCCTGTGCAACCCAGCTGTCCCTGGAGTTGAGAGTGAGGCTGGGAGGGAGCAAGGATTCACACTCTACTGTGTAGGGGAAAGGTAGCTCCTCCATCCCCAGGGATGGCTGGAAGCTGTGCCAGCCTCCCCTTCTGTCTGTTTTAAGTTGGAGGCTAAGGAGGGGCCAGTGGAAAGTAACTGTCTTGGGCCTAATGACCAAGTCACTGGGGCTGGGGTAGGCCATTGTAAGCCAGTGAAGTGGGAGAGGAATTGCTGTTAATTATGTATTATGCATGATTTAGGGTCTACAGAGCAAGGTCAGCTCCAAACTGACCAGAACCTGGTAAGGTTCCAAAGATCTAGAGGCTGGACTCAGCCACCAACCTGCTGTATACTCTCAAGTGAGTTACTTTCCCTTTCTGAGTTTCAACTTTTGTGTCTTGGAAATAAAGGGGGCACTCGTGTGTGTGTGTGTGTGTGTGTGTGTGTGTGTGTGTGTGTGTGCGTGCACATGCTTGTGTATGTGAGAGAGAGGGAGAGAGAGATGTCTTCTTCATGGCTGATAGTCTGTTTGACGGTATGTGTGTTGGCATCCTTGATGGTGTGACTCTAAGAGGTGACAAATGGCCTGACCTAGCATCTGTTAATAGAAGAGGATCAGGGTTTTCATACTCACAAGATGTATCTGGGGGAGGGGCACGGTGGCTAAAGAACTGGCTCAGCCATTGAAAGCGCTTACTGCTCTATCAAAAACCCACGTTCAGTTCCCAGCACCCATATCAGGCAGCTCACAGCCATCTATAACTCTAGATCTGGGGATTTAGGTGCCCCCTCCTGGTCTTTGAGGACACCCACAGGCATTGTACACACACACACACACACACATACACACACACACACAGACATACATATGTTCACATAAATAAAAACAAATACTTTTAAAAGATTACTTAGAGCCTTTAATCCCAGCACTCGGGAGGCAGAGGCAGGTGGATCTCTGTGAGTTCGAGGCCAGCCTGGGCTACCAAGTGAGCTCCAGGAAAGGCGCAAAGCTACACAGAGAAACCCTGTCTCGAAAAACCAAAAAAAAAAAAAAAGATTACTTGGAGAATCTCTCTCCCTCTGTGGTGTGTGTGTGTGTGTGTGTGTGTGTGTGTGTGTGTGTGTGTGTATCACTCAGGGAGAAGAACATGAGGGTGTGGCTGCATTCCACACTTATTTTTAGCCATGCTTGTGGTAAAGTCAGTATCTACTTATTTAAGCTCTGTGCCCCATGTGTTTGCCTATTTATCTCCGCAGACTCATCCGCCAGCCCAAAAGGCCTCGACCGGCAAGCATTCTTCGCCTCACAGCCGCTGCTACTTAAAGCTTATTTTCAACATGGAAAGCTGCAGCTGGAAATGAAAAGCCCAGATGTGCACCGGGCTGCAGAGCCCACAGCTGGCTGAGGGTCCACCCAGATCCAGTGCCACCAGAGCCTTCTTTCCTGTTCCTCTCCTAAGACAAGAGGCTGCTATTAAACGTGAAGGGTGCTGCCTCTGCCATGGAATCACTGCCTGGGACTGGGTTCATGGGATATCGAGCTCAGATTGTCCCCACCTGACAGATTGGGAAACCGAGGCTAAGACAGGTTGCTTTCACCAATAGCAAAATACCCTTCCTTCTTTCCTTCCTTCCTTCCTTCCTTCCTTCCTTCCTTCCTTCCTTCCTTC
>CABHPP010131357.1:4103-15333 GCA_902168425.1 Peromyscus attwateri | reverse complement strand
ACACAGAGAAACCCTGTCTCGAAAAACTAAAAAAAAAAAAAAAAAAAAAGGACTAGGTGGGAAAGTGTGAAAACCAAGCTGCTCACTAGATAAATGAGGAAACGGGCAAGTCAACTCCAACCTTTCTGCCTTGCTTTACCCAAACTCGAGATGGGCATGTCAGCTTTAGCTGACCTTCTCAACAGCAGGAAGCAAGGGGCAAGGTGGCAGCCCCAGCTCTGTCTTTCTTTTTGTGTCTCCAGTCATTTTGTTCATTTAATTGTAAACGGGGTTCTACATTAATAAGATGTCTGAAAAAAATAATCAAATCCTTTAGAAATACCTCTACCCCTTAGAAATCACTTTTCTTTTAGACAGGGTCTCACTATGTATGTAGCCTTGACTGACCTGGAACTTGCTATGTAGACAAGGTCGGCCTCAAACTCAGAGGTCTGCCTGTCTCTGCCTCCCGAACGCTGGAATCAAAGTTGTATGCCACCATTGCCCATCCCAGAAATGTTTGTCTATAAAAGGACTGAGGATTGAACCCAGAGTTTTGAGCATGCTAACCAAGTCACCTACCACCAAGCTACAATCTCAGCAATCTTTTAGACTTTAAATTCAGTGTTTGCCTTTCTTCCTCTTCCGTCGGCATCTCTCTCTCTCTCTCTCTCTCTCTCTCTCTCTCTCTCTCTCTCTCTCTCTCTCTCTCCCTGAATTCCTCACTCAGGGCTCAATGGTTGTCTTCTCCAGGCAGAGCTACGGGATTCTCTACCTCACGCCCCAAAGCGCTCCCACTGACCTAGATTCTGGTCTCCTGTGTGGCCCTTTACTTGCAGCACAGCCTAAGATTCCAGAACAATGAGTGAGACCTGAGAGCAAGGGGGGGGGGGGGGCAGATCCTAGCCAGATATCCCATCTGGTCCCAGGCTGCAGTCCGCACTCTCCGGCCCCTCCTCTCCCACACTCACCAGCCGCCTCTCCAGCCCCAGCCATCCCCACTGAGTTATTCTCCTGATTCAGACATTTTTGCAGTGTGAAATCACCTCCACTGGGGCCAGCTGCAGCTGGGAGCGTGCCTCTGCCCACTGCAGTAGCTCTAGGTCCTCCCCTCCGCTGCCTGCCACGTCCCCACACCCTCCTCTGCTCCAGGCTCTCGGAATTTCCCTGTGATTTCTCCCAGCTTTGCAGAGAAACACAGACAGAGTGACCAAGCTAAGTGGGATGGAGCTCTGTTATTTCCCCATAGCTCCTGCTACAGACCCCGGACACAGTCCATCCCCTGAGTGAGGCCGTCAGTTGGATTTGTTAAATCAGGGCAGAGACAGAGTGAAAGGACACAAGAGTCCCAGAAGGTGACAGAGAAGAGACAAACAAAGAGATGCATCAAGGTTGAGAGACAGAGAGACATAACCTATATCACAGAGAAAGAAACAGAATGTTAGTGGACAAAGGTCGATCCAGTGACCTCTAAACTGGATGCGAGCATGGCACCCGAGCCCATCCAGGCACTATCTTTGCTCAGGGCTTATCTTTGCTGGATTTGCTGTTTCCTGTTGATTAGGGCTCCCATTTTAAAGTTACATGTTAACCCATGGGTTTCTGTCCAGTGACACAATCTGATTTCCTTGTCGGACACTAATCAGTATCTCATCTGACCCAACAACCTTTCCTAGCATTTGCTCATTCATTCAAGGCCTGTCTGCACATAATCTTTTTGAATTCCTGAATTCCCTTTGTATTATCTGTCAATATCTTCCTCTTCTTCTTCTTCTTCTCCTCCTCCTCCTCCTCCTTCTTTTCTCTTATTTGTGAAGTAGAAGTAATAATAATAATAATAACTTTTTTGCTTTTGAGACAGGATCTAATGTAGCCTAGGCTGGTCTTGAGTTCTCTCAAAATGTAGCCTATATAGCCAAGAATGATCTTGACCTGATCCTCCTGCCTCTACCTCCCGAGCACTAGAATTAGAGGTGTGCTTTGTTACACTCAGCTCTGGCCAGCATCCCTACAGGAAACCCTGCCTCAAGAAACAACAAGCAAACAAACAACCACAACAAAACCCTGAAAAAACAAACAAACAAAATCCTTTCTATTAAGGCAAACGGGCATCTTTGGTGGCCCATACCTACATTCCTACCACTTGAGAGCCTAAGGCAAGAGTCTGGATGGTCAAGGCTAGTCTGGGCAACATGGTTAAGACTGTCACACACACACACACACACACACACACACACACACACACACACACCAAACAAATAAACACACACACAAACAAACCCTATATTTTAATGAGAGGCAGACCTAACATGAGACTGGAATGAAAGGGATAGAGGCCAGAGGAGAGGGCAGAAGTTATATGGGAGAAATGGGGGGGTGAGGGAGGAGAAAGAGAGAGGAGAGCTCTCAGAAAGGGTTAGTAGGGCTGATGCAGATGCCTCAATGGATAAAGTCATTTGCCACCCAGCCCAATGGTCTGAATTCCATTACCAGGACCCACAGGGTGGAAGGAAGAAACTGACTCCCAAAAGCTGTCTTCTGACTTTCTCAAGCATACTGTGACACACACCCACACACAAACACATATGCACACACATAAATACATAAATAAATGCAATTAAGAGATTAGCATTAGGCTGGAGTGGCTCAGTGGGAGAGAGCTTGTGTAGCACTTATTAGGCCCTGGGTGCAATCCACAGTGGCACAAACTCCTCCCCCTACCCACTCCCCACCCTACTGCTAGTGGAGACCTGAGACTTCCATGTGCACACAGAAAGATATGAATGCCCAGAGGAGGGAATGGAGTGGAGAGAGGTGGAGATGAGCGCAATTTCATTTCCTTTTTTATACCTCCATATAGGATTTCTTACCAGCACATAATCTTGTCTATTTCACCCTTTTAAAACTAGGGATCAAGGCCTGGCATGGTGGTACATGCTCAGCACTCAGGAGGCAGGAAGATCACAAGTGCAAGGCTAGCCTGGCTTACATAGTATGACCCTGTAACCCCAGCACTCCAGAGGGAGAAACAGATGGGTTTCTCTATGTGTTGGAGGTCAGCCTGGTCTACATACCAACCAAGTTCTGGGCCAGCCAGGGCTCCATAATGAGACCCTTTCTCAAAAATGGTTAGAGAGATGGCTCAGGGTTTAAGAGTGTATATTGCTCTTGCTAAGGATTCAAGTTAAATTCCTAGCACTCATGACAGGCTCACAGCCGCCTGTGAACTCCAGCTCCAGAGGGCACCCTCTCCTGGACTCCATGAATACCTGTACTCAGGTGCATATACTCACACAGAAGCACATATATGCATATGATTTTAAAAATAATAAAACAAATCTTTTTAAACTTATAAAAGAATAAGAAATCAGAGAGAAGAGGCAAGCGAGACCGTAAGGGAAGCAGAGGCCACCAGAGAAAGACAATATCAGATCAGGAAGAGTAAAACTTGGGGCAGGAGAGATGGCTCAGTGGGTAAAGGCGCTTGCTGCCAAGCCTAAAGGCCCAAGTTCAATGCCCAGGACCCTTGTGGCAGGAGAGAACCAACTCATTATCAGTCCATTGGCCTGTACACACTCACAGCAATATTCATGTATGTGTGCTTTCACACACACACACACACACACACACACACACACACACACACACACACTTAATTAAAATGTAATAACAACTAAAAATAGTGATAGACAAGGGCAGGGGATGTAGCTCCACTCCATGATAACAGTGCAAATTTAGCTGGGAAATTCCTCTCCTGCAGCAGAGGGAGGAGGTTCCTGAGGGCAGGGACAGGGTGGTTACATTGGAGCCTGTGGAGCTCTCTACATTTGACCCTGACACACAGAGGTGCTGCCCATTTATGGAGGAGGCAGAAAGGAAGTTGGAGGGGGCAGAGAAGAGGCAAACACAGAGATGGCCAGACAGACGCACAGCAGGGACAGAGCCTCTGACCTTCTGGGACTGGCGCCCGGGAGACAGAAAGTCAAAGAGATTAAGTAAGGATGGAGAGCCTCCAGAATAACCCAGGGCTCAGCCAGCCGAGGGGTGGGCTGATGTTTCTCCTCAGTAGAATGAAACCCAGCTTCTGTCTCTAGGCCCTCAGAGCACTGCGACCCGGCCCAGCATCAGCATCACCTTGGCTCCAGCTGCCACTCTAGTTCTTCACTGACCAGCTTCCCTCCTTCCTCTCATCCTGTATGCTAACCTGTGGTTGTTGGGAAAGGATCTCAACACGTAGGCCACGTCAGCCACGGCCACGTACCTCTAACATGGAATCCTCCTAATCTTGGAAAGAGTCAACAGTAGCCAGCCCCTCCCCACATATCTTCTCTATTCTCCTACTCTGAGCTATTGTCTTCCTACTACCCATCACAAAGACACAATTATCTTATGTTTGTTGACTGGCTTTTCTCTGCTACCCTCTCCCAGAATCTGGGCCATTGTCAGCCTTAGTAACTGGTATGGCCTTATTTGACTGGGATTGGTCTCCAATCAAGAATTTATGTTACGGGGCTGGGCATGGGGACTGTTCTGGTTTGCTTTTCTGTTACCGTGATAAAACACTGGCCCAATGCAGCCTGGGAGAAAAAAGTTTACTTCACCTTACACTTCCAAGTAATAGTCCTCTGTCACTGAGGGAAGGCAAGGCAAGAACCTGTCAGTGGAGGCAGGACCTGAAGCAGAGGCCATGGAGGATCCTGCTTACTGAGTGGCTCCTCATGGCCTGCTCAGCCTGTCTTCTTACACAGGCCAGGACCATGTGCCTGGGGGTGACACAGCTCACAGTGAGCTAGGCCCTTCCACGTTAGCCATCAATCAAGAAGATGCCCCACGGACAAACTGGTGGAGGCAATTCCTCAGCTGGTGTCTTTCTTCCCAAGGCAATTCCTCAGCTGGTGTCTTTCTTCCCAGGTGACTCCAGTTTGTGTCAATTGACAAAAACTTACCAGCATGGCGCCCATGCCTGTCAATCTACAACTTAGCAGGGCAGGGAAGGGCAGAGGTGTGGAGTCAGGGTGAATCTAGTTCTAGCACAGTCTGAGCTACATAGCAGTATCCTGGAGAGAGAGCAAGAAAGAACAGAAAGAAATTTTCATTACATTTCTTTTGCCACAATAATACAAAAAATCCTATAGGTAACAAGATTGGAGAGTTTAAGAAATACTAACTGGCCGGGCAGCGGTGGTGGCACACGCCTTTAATCCCAGCACTAGGGAGGCAGAGGCAGGAGGATCTCTATGAGTTCCAGGCCAGCCTGGTCTACAGAGCGAGTTCCAGGACAGGCACCAAAACTACACAGAGAAACTCTGTCTCGAAAAACAAAACAAACCAAAAACAAACAAACAAAAAACAATAAAAAACTGATGGGGCTGAAAAGATGACTCAGGAGTTAAGAGACTGGCTGCTCTTGCAGAGGGCTGGGGCTAGGTCTCAGCACCTACATTCGGCTCACAATTGTCTGTAGCTCCAGTTGCAGGGGATCTGATGCTCTTGTCCGGCCTCCCCAGGCACCGTATGCACGCGGTGCTCATACATTGCAGGCTTAACACTCATACACATAGAACTAAAATAAATAAATATTTTACAATTCTTTTAAAAGCATATCACCCTAAAATATATTAGGAATTTGACCTGGCTTTTAAATTGATCTTGACAAATGACTCCTATTTTTTCTGAAGGATGGACCTGTAAATATTTTTGTACTTATTTTGGCTGTAGCTTGTGTATGTATTCGTGTGTGTGTGTGTGTGTGTGTGTGTGTGTGTGTGTGTGTGTGCGTGTGTGTGTGTGTGTTGCTGTTGTTGTTTTAAGCAGGGTCTCATGCAGCCCAGGCTGGCCTTCTGGCCTTGAACTTGCTTTTGCCCCCATGTTTCTGCTCCGTGTTCTGCTCTGTGGACATGCACCCCCACATTTGATGAAGTTGGGCCTTTGGTGTGTTTGGTTGTTAGGTTTGCGTTAGGAGCTGTTCCGGCCTCTTTCTCTTGCTGGCCTCACAGCAGCCAACAGGCACCCTGATGTGGCTGTGAGTCTGTAATCTTCAAGTCTCCAAAGGAAGTTTACTCTAACCAATCAGGGGCTACAGGTGAGGCAGCCATCTATCCTGTAAAACAGACACACATTAACTAAAGGGCCCAATCTCTCTTTTGTCTCCCGGTGCCTAGGGATTGGAGACAGTCTAACTACAAGTGAATATTATGGGCTTCTAACCAATTGCAAGGCATGAGACTCTCTGAAACTTAATATGAAGTGACACCATTCTCTCCCCCTACCCCCAGTTAGCCTTGTGGGCTTGAACTTGCTTCTGAACCTCAGCCATATTGTCATGGTGTTAATAACTTCCCTAATTTTTGTTTTGTTTTTTGTTTTTTCGAGTCAGGGTTTTTTTGTGTATCCCTGGCTGTCCTGGAACTCACTCTGTAGACCAGGCTGGCCTTGAACTCACAGAGATCTGCCTGCCTCTGCCTCCTGAGTGCTGGGATTAAAGGCATGTGCCACCACCATCACCCAGTTTATATCAGTTAGTCTTAATCTGCTTCCATTTCCTCCTTGAGCTTCCATTTAGAAACCTTATAAGGATCTTCCACAGTTCTAGATTTCTGTGGGGCAGCAGGTACAGGAGAAACAGAATCTCATGTGACCCAAGCTGCCCTTGAACTTGCTTTGGAGCTGGGGCTGATTTTGAACTTCTGATCCTGCTGCCTCTGCCCCTCAGGTGCTGGGATTATAGGCATGGGCTCCCAGGCCTGGCACCACAGTTCTGCTTGGCTTTGGCTGGCCTGCCATTTCTCAAACTTTTTTTTTTTTCTGTTTGACACTGAGGCCTGTGTCACACCAGCATCACTCTGCCCAGAACCGACGGACAGGGTCCCGCCACTCCTGAAGCAGGTAAGGATGTGTCCACACAGGCACAGTGCACACAGGGCTGGAAAATCACCTTCCTGGCCCAGGATGCCCATCTTTCTGGAAAAGTACTGAACGATCCCAAACTCTGTAAGAATCCATTTCTTTTTACCCCCCCCCCCCCACCCCGAAAGCAACTGTGGAGCTGTGGAGCTGAGTGCGACCTGCCTAGTCTGGGGTGGATTCCCGGGGAAGAGCTGGCTGGGTCCCATTACTTGGCATCAGATGGACTCAGTGTACCAAGAGGCCGGGCCAGCCAGCGGCTTACCCAGTGTGTGTCTGGACTTGTTTTTCCTGCCTTTCGCTGCTCCCTTTAGAGCCTGGCTGAATGGCTCCAGTCTCTCTGTCCTGCCCAGCCAGCACTGGACCCCTCCGCGTCTGGCCAGCTCCTCTCCCACCCGCCTTGACAAACAACCCTCTACCGGCTGGGAACCACAGCAGGAGGCTGTTTTCTCCCTCCTGCACCCCAGGATGCCTCTCCCTCATCTGGGCTGCCTTCCCAGGGCCTTGGCTGGGAACCTAGGTTAACTCATCCTTGGTTCACCTGAAGGAAAAGGGACTCCCAGAAGTTTTGTTTTTAGCAGGAAAATGTTGTTTTCAAAACCAATTACTACCCAGAGCTTGCCAGTTTACAGAACAGATAAATACGGATGTTTATGGCAGACTTGGTAATTATGGGCAAATATTGGAAAGAAAGTAAATTTCCATCTGTGGGGACCAGGTTAAATAAAATGATGGTGAAGTTACATGACTGAACACTATTCAGTCCCCTAAAAGCCTGAGTCATACCCCAACAATAACAGCAAATGTTCTGAGAGAAAATTGCCGTTTTCTATGGACAATATTTGCTTCACAATTCCGTTTTGGAGCAAAGGCCAAGATGACTACTTGGTCTGTTAGATCAGATCACCTTTATTTCCACTCCTCAAATGTTTATTCCAGAGTCAAATGTGGCAACAGAACATCTTGTTTCATCCCAAACTCAAAGGTTTCTTGGGCTATAAAGTCTTGGGACATTAAATGTTAAATTTGAGAAAATCCCAAGCAAAGCCATGAGTGCCATCCCACCTTTAATAGCAACCAGACTTTTATAGTTTAACTTTTTTTTTTTTTGGCAGGGTCTCACTGTGTATTCCCAGCAGGCCTAGAACTCACTCTGTAGACCAGGCTGGCTTTGAACTTACAGAGATCCAGCAGCCTCTGCCTCTGGAGTGCTGTAAGCGTGTGAACCACACACACGGCCTGGCACTTTACTTTGGAAAGAATAGGTAGAGAACTGCTAATTTCAGACCATGTTAATAAGCCAGCATAGCAGTCACAAGTGTAAATGAACCAGTTGTATGCTTTAGGGGCGATTGCTTGTTTTTAAGATTTATTTTTAATTTTAATTATGTGTGTAGGCACATGCCCATACGTGCAGGTGCCTGAGGTGGCCAAAGGTGTCAAATCCTTTGGAGCTGGAGTTGCAGGCTATTGTGAGCCTCCTGACGTGGGTGCGGGGAACTGAACTCAGATCCTCTACAAGAGCAGTGTGTTCTTAGCCACTGAGCCATCTCTCCAGCTCCATGTTCACTTGTTTTGAGATAGGGTCTCCCTACCCCCAGCCAGGCAGGCTCCAAACTCTTATCTTTTGCTTCAGCCTCCTGAGTGCTGGGATGAAGGCATACATCACCATGGTCTTTTCTTTTCTTTCCTTTTTTTTTTTTTTTTTTGGTTTTTTTCGAGACAGGGCTTCTCTGTGTAGCTTTGCACCTTTCCTGGAACTCACTCTGTAGACCAGGCTGGCCTTGAACTCACAGAGATTCGCCTGCCTCTGCCTCCCGAGTGCTGGGATTAAAGGCATGCGTCACCACCGTTCCCCACTTATTTTTTGAGACCTGGTCCCTCGCTGACATTGGAGCTTACTGACGGTGCAGGACTGGCTGGTTGGTGAGACAAGTCACAATACAATATCATCCAGCCACTCAAACAGACATGAAAGGACAAACCCGAGCTTTTCACATAATGTCTGTCAAGTAACATGTGTAGGAACTTCCTGCCCCCAGCCTGGGGAAGGGAGACTTAGTTCTCAATCCCCCTCTTAAGTGAGGCTGGGCAGGAGAGTTTCCTTCCTGAGAGCTGAGTATGGAAAGAGAAAAACAGTCGTTTTACAGGGAAGGAAAATGGTACAGTCAATCTCAGTGCCCTCAGGTAACATGGCTAGTGCCAGGCCACAGGACACCAGAGGCTCCTCCAGGACAGCACAGTAAAAGGGCATTTGGCCTCCCCCAGCTCCAGTATAATCCAGCGAACATGTTAGTCAACCACACTCGTGAGAGAGCTTGTAACATACGTGGCCAGTATTCTTCGAAAGTGGAAAAGGAGAATATGACAAATGAGCCGATGATGTGGTGAGCCCCTGTGACCCTGGACTAGGGTGGTGAGGGCAGGAGGATTTGGAGTTCAAGCCCAGCCTGGGCTGTGTAATGAGACACTGCTTCAGAGAAAAAGAAGAAAGAATAGAGAGTGAGGGCTGGGGGTGTGGCTTGGCTGGCAGGGTGCTTGCCCAGCGTGCATGAAGCCCTGGGTTTCACCTCCAGTCCTGTACGCCATGATGATGCATGCCTGTGATCCCAAACACTCAGGACACGGAGGCAGGAGGATGGGAAGTTCCAGGCCAACCTGAGCTACATGAGCTCCTGTGTCAAACTGCCAGAGCACCAATGTGAAGAGGTAAACGTGTACCCCAAGTGGAGCTGGGAGAGCACGAAGGCAGACTAGGGAAGCTACTGGTTTCAGTGTGGCTCTGTCCAGCTCCAGATGCCTGATGCACCTGCCACCACAGGAGGTCTGGTCAGCAGCAGAGGTAG
Source organism: Peromyscus attwateri (assembly GCA_902168425.1). Taxonomy (NCBI): domain Eukaryota; kingdom Metazoa; phylum Chordata; class Mammalia; order Rodentia; family Cricetidae; genus Peromyscus; species Peromyscus attwateri. The sequence continues at coordinate 5,605 of CABHPP010131357.1, read as the reverse complement.
AAGCTGAGGTGGCATTGGGAGGATCTTAGCCCCACAGAGGGGTGTGGCACTCCAGGCTGCTCATCTCCTAGTCTTCCGACCTCTCCTTCCTGCCATTCCTCGCCATCTCTGGCTTTGTGGCCCTCTAATTACTGGGCGTGCACAGGGACCACAGCTTCTGTTTAGGTAAAATGGGAGCCACGTGGCCACAAACAGCTGTCTCTGGGAGGGCTATTTCCAAATTGAGCCTGGACTGAGCGCAGAGGTGGAGCCAGGCCCAGTATGGGATGCCACTGATTGCGCACAGTGGAAAGATGTGGGGATGTGCTCTCAAGTGCGAAGCCCAGAAGCTGGTTTTGGTGGCGCACCTACAAGGCTGGGGACTTTGTGGGGTTATCTGCTCCACCAGGAGCCACAGTGTCAGGCTGAGGATAGACAGGGAACCCCCACCACGACCCCTTCTTGAGTGTCCTCCAATTCCCTGGGTCCAGTGCATCTGCACCCGGCCACATGAGGACCTTGCTAGCTGGAGTAGGATCGGTGTGGCCCAGTCCCCTTTGGCCCCTCCCACCTTTTCTCAGCTTCCTTTATCAAAAAGGCACCCAGAAGGCTGGGCACAGCGGGACACACATGTAATTCCAGCACTGAGGAGGTGAAGGTGGGAAGATCAGGAGTTCAAGGTTATCTTCAGCTGCAAAGCAAAGTCAAGGCCAGCCTGGAGTACCTGAGATCCTGTCACAGAAAAGCAGTGGTACTGAGAAGGAAAATATTGACCAGTGTCGCCATTAGTACGAGATTGTTTGATTTGGGATATTTATGGGGGATGGTATTTATGGGGGACAGAAGCTGGAGAGGGTGGCAGAGAGGAGAGGACTCTTCCTGTGGCACCACCACTGGGAAGAGCTAGGCTAACGTCCATGTGTTGCCATTTACCAGCCCTAGGCATGAGGAAGGCTGAAGGTCAGGGTGGGCTTTCCACAGGAACCTCTCCCGAGCTGTCCAGAGCAGGACGCGTGCTCCGAGCTTTGATTCTCAGGGGCATCACACCAGGCAAGGCTGGGGGAGCACCCAACAGAAGCAGGGATACATGACCACCTCCACTGTCACCATTTCTGGCACCCTGCACACCCACAGACTCACACACGAACTCACACACTCATGCACAGTCACACAGTCATGCATACACACACACACACACACACACACACACACACACACACAGATGATAAAGAAGTTTAAACCAACAGATTAAGGAAACTTCATTCACTTACTTAAATTAAGTGAACACAGCCACCAAAAAACACAGAATTCTAAAAGCAGCCCTGATGGACACTCCCAAGAAATAACAGACTTGGCCTGTGTAAAAGATGGGCACTAATTAAAGGAGATGTCATGAAGAGGGCGGTGGCCCAAATGACCGACCCCCTCCCACATGGCACAGGGACAAGCCTCCAGGCTCCAGTGTTTCATTTTCATAGTCTCTCTCTCTCTCTCTCTCTCTCTCTCTCTCTCTCTCTCTCTCT
>CABHPP010131355.1:25291-40711 GCA_902168425.1 Peromyscus attwateri | reverse complement strand
AGAGATTCAGTCCATTATCATCATGATGGGACATGGCAGTGTGCAGGCAGACATGGTGCTGGAGAAGGAGCTGAGAGTCCTACATCTTTGATCCAAAGGCAACAGGAAGTGGACTGAGACGCTGGGTGTGACTTGACACTTCAAAGCCCACCTCCATGGTGACACACTTCCTCCAACAAGGCCACACCTCCTAATAGTGCCACTCCCTATGAGCTTCTGGGGGCAATTGCACTCAAACTACCACATCAGCTAAACCTCCCCCTCTCTGGAAACCCCTTGACACGGATGCCCCGAGGTGATTCCAAATCCAGTCAAGATGACGATGGAGAGTCACATCACAGAGAGTCTACCTACTGTACCACTTTAAACATCCTGAGAACTGTCCCATAACAGGCTTCCAAGGCTGGGTGTTTGCATTTCCTCTCAGCCACCAGATATAGGCATGAGCTCTGGTTGTGAGAGGGAGAGGAAAAGCCAGTCTGCAGCAGGCGTGGGGCATGGGAGCTAAGTCTTATTTATATTATTATAACAGGTTCCAAGGGCTTTCCAAGTCACGGCTCTTCAAACACATTTTGAAGACTTAACTGCAAACGAATCAGAGACATATGGATTTCATTTGCCTCAAATTACATAGGATTTTGAGTGGGCACAGTGCCCTCAGGGCCCAGGACGTGAAGATTTTGTGGCTGGTGGGATGCGATTACCCACACTTCCACCAAGCTGCTGAGAGAGGAAGTACCTGCTGCTGCCAGGCTCTACCACAGTCTCCAGCGAAAGCCTGCCTGATGCACCCCTACCTGTGGTACTGCCTGGAGAGCCTCAGTCATGACACCTAGGTAGCTGAGTCCAAGTTCCTGCTTTGACACTGCTTTGCTCCTGGCCTCAGACTAGGCACCCTGCTTCTCTGAGCCTCAGTTTCCTTTTCTGTGAAATGAGCTGCCTGAAAAGTGGCATGATTAAGAACCAAGGTCTGCCGGGCGATGGTGGCGCACGCCTTTAATCCCAGCACTCGGGAGGCAGAGGCAGGCGGATCTCTGTGAGTTCGAGGCCAGCCTGGCTACAGAGTGAGTTCCAGGACAGGCTCCAAAGCTACACAATGAAACCCTGTCTCAAAAAACCAAAAAAAGAACCAAGGTCTGCGTCGGGCAGTGGTGTGGCACACGCCTTTAATCCTAGCATTCAGAAGGCAGAGGCAGGCAGATCTCTGTGAGTTCAAGGACAGCCTGCTCTGCAGGACAACTCAGAGAAACCCTGTCTCGAAAAACCAAATAAATAAATAAATTAATTAATTAATTAATTAATTAATTAAACTGGGACTAGCGAGATGGCTCAGTAGAGAAAGGTGCTTGCCACCTAGTCTGATGGCCTGAGTTCAATCCCCAGGATCCATATGGTAGAGGAAGAGAGCCAACTGCTGAAGAGTATCCTCTGACCTTAGCATGCGTGCTGAAGCACACATGCGCCCCTACTCACTAACTAAATACAATGTTTTTAAAAAGAACAACATGACTAGGGTACTCCTAAAGAAGGTCTGGAGTACCCTGGAGACTATTCAAGAGCCCCCACTGGCTTTAGTGCCCTATCAGAGGTGAGCTAAGGTCTGAAGTCCCCCCGCCCATTCTCAGGAAGAGTGATTGAGGTGACCCTGAGGGCTGTGCAGCTGCCTCAGTTTCCCATCATGTACCAGCTACTCTTCAGTTCCCTGTCCATGTCAGTACCTCGGAAAGTGCAAATGTCTTCTCCTCTAGTCTTGCAGTGAACCCTAGAATTATCAACAGCTTTTTACTCTCCTGTACCACAAACATATTGTGTTGCCGTAAGTACCCAACCCCAATGTTGTACGTGCTGGACAAGAGACTTGTAAGCTGACTTCAAGGCTCACCACGCACCCGTGTCTTTCACACATATCCTAATTTACAGCTCAGAACAATAAAACGGCTTTGGGGATTAGAGAGATGGCTCAGGTATCAGGAGCATTTGCTGCTCTTGCAAAGGACCTGGGTTCAGTTCCCAGCACCCACATGGTGACTCACACCCACCACAACTCCAGTTCCCAGGGATCCAACACCCTCTTCTGGCCTCTGTGGATTCCAGACACACATGCAATGCATATGCGGGCAGCAAAATATTCATATGCATAAAATAAAAAAATAAATCTTTAAAAGGAAAATGGATTAGCGCTAGCCTATTTTTAAATAATTATCTGTGTCTGTCATCTGTGCCTGTGGGAAGATGTGACGTTTGAACGCATCACGGGGAGTCCAGCAATCCTCTCTCTCTTCGTATTTCCTTGTAGACCTACCTCTCTTCTAGGCCGCTGACGTCCCAGGTTTCAGCTGAAAAAACTCCAGATCCCTGCAGCCCTCCAGCTGCCTTCAGGACTGTGGTGACATCACCGAGTGCTTCGGGCCTCTGTTCTCAAGCCCTTGGATACTTTTCTGGTGCCTCACTTCTGTCACGTGGTGAGCAGTCCTGTGGGAAGACCTTTGCCTCTGAGACCACTTACGGGGACACGTTCTTGAAGGAGACAGCCCAGCACTGGGACTCTCCTCCATGAGCTAAGGAGAATGGGAGGCGCCCAGCTCAGCTGTTGGAGGCTGGGTGACAGAGAGCTGCAAGACACCACATACAAGGCTGCACTGGAGTGCCAGGCCCCAGCTTGGCCACTGGGCATACTGCTGCAGGTCATTGGAGACCCATGTGACCCATGTGCTGGCTCTCTCCAGCCCTTCCAAAAGCCCAAGAAATCTAGTGTATTCCTTCCTGGTTTTGCTAAGAATTCTCTGTCTCTGTCTCTGTCTCTGTTTCTCTCTCTCTGAGTCTCATTGTTTTGGGGGGGAGGGGAGATAAATACACAGCTCTCTTTTCCAATTTTTCAAAAATATACAAGTAGTGATGGGTGCGGTGGCATATGTCTTTAATCTCAGCTCTCAGGAGGCAGAGGCAGTTATATCTCTGTGAGTTCAAGACCAGCCCAGCCTACACAGTGAGTTCCAGGACAGCCAGGGTTACATAGTAAGACCCTGTCTCAAAATAAATAAACAAACAAACAAATAAATAAATAAAAGGAAAATAACACACACAGAAGACTCTCAAGATTATCTTTTCAGTTGGCTGCTTTCTATGTGACAAACTGTGCCCATGGCTGGCCTGACATTGGTCACCACAAGGCCTGGCTGCAGAAGGTCAGATGGAACTGGATGCCTCCATTGCTAAAGGTGAGGCGGGTGCCAGCTCACACTGGTCTTTGTGCAAGGAGGAGCTGAGATATGGAATCCTGACTCTAAAGCCCTGGACACTACCAGAGACCTCAGAACAGCAAGGATCTGGGGGGAAAAAAAAACTGGACCAAAGCCTCCAGTGACAGATTAGGAAACTGAGGTCCAAGGAAGAGAGGCGACAGCCCCAGGCCAGGGAGCTCAGTGAGGGCTCTGAGGAGAGCTGGACTGAGTTCTGAGATGAGGCACATATTCTCTCAGGAACCCTTCACTAGGATCAGGTACAGCAAGACTGGCTAACTCCGCTTCACACAAGAAGTAAAGGCTCCCAGAGTGTGGCCATCAGCCTGAAGTCACCCGGCAGGTAACTACGCGGTTCAGTGTGGGAGAGTCCCCCATCTGACACCCCTCATTGAGAATTTTTGCCAGAATTGTGTTCAAACAAATGTTTCCCTTCCCACTTAACTAAAACCGGTATCATTTGAAAACAGATTCATTGGCTACTGACAGCAGCGCTATTAAAATCTAGCTAGAGTTCAGCAAGAGCCCTGGGCCCTACTCTCTGTTCAAAGGGGAGGCAATCACGTACTCCAGGGTGTGAGAAACCAGCTCCACGCTGAGGCTTCAGGCAGGACAAAGTCCAGAAGACTGGAAGAAAACGGAAGAGATGAGCTCACCTTCTGTTTCGCCCTGCATCGCTCTGACCTCTCTCCATCTCCAGGGCATAACATCCGCACTGACCAGCCTACCTTCCGACTCCGTCACAATGCCTGAGCCTGTGGCTTCTTGACTTAGGTTTGGTTTGGTGTTATTTTTCTGTCTGGTTCCTCGTTTGCATATTTATTTACTTATTGTGGCAAAATATACTGTCCCGACATTTTATCATTTTAACCATTTAAAACCTTATAGTAAAATGTAAGATATACTATCTTGGGGCCCTGGGGAGGTAGCTTAGTAAGTGTACACGACTCCCCAGCATAACTTGAGTTTGGATCCTCAGAACCCATGAGGAAAAGCTGGAGTGGGGGTGGGGGAAGACAGTCAGATCCCTGGAGTTCCACAGCTGGACAGTCTAGCCAATAGGTGAGCTCTGGATTCAGTGAAAAACCTCACCTCAGAAAACAAGGTGAAGCCAGGCAATGGTGGCTTTAATCCCAGCACTCGGGAAACAGAGGCAGGCGGATCTCTGTGAGTTTGAGGCCAGCCTGGTCTACAGAGTGAGTTCCAGGACAGCCAGGGCTACAGAGTGAAACCCTGTCTTGAAAACAAAACCAACTAAACAAACAAAAAAGCCAGTGTAGAGGGGATGGATAGAGAGAGAACCAGTGAGCACACAAAGCTGGGTTAGACAAGAGGTGGGAAGGACCTGGGAGATGTTGGGAGAGGTAATATCCAAATATGTTGTATTAAAATCTCAAAGAATTAATAAAATACTATAAAAATTAACAACAAGCGGGGCGGTGGTGACGCACGCCTTTAGTCCCACCACTCGAGAGGCAGAGCCAGGCGGATCTCTGTGAGTTAGAGGCCAGCCTGGTCTACAGAGATTCAGGACAGGCACCAAAACTACACAGAGAAACCCTGTCTCGGGGGAAAAAAAAAAAAAAAAAAAAAAGTAAGTATGGTATTAAGTATACACATAATTGTACAGACATTTCCACTATCTAGTTCCAAAACTTTTTCACTACCCCAAATAGAAATTATACTCAAACACCAATTCCCCACTTCTCATTTCCCTAACCTGATAACTCACATCTCACTCTGTTGTGTTTTTATTGTTGATGTTTGGGGGGTTTTGTTCTTTTTAATTGTGGTGGGTTTTGGTTTTGTTGGGCATTTTTGTTTGTTCTTATTGTTTGAGACAGGATCTTACACTGTAGCTAGGTTGGCCGGAACTCACCATATAGCCAAGGCTAGCCTTGAACTCATGACAATCCTCCAGCTTCAGCCTGTGACATCTCTACTTACAGATCCCCACCAGCCTAGGGAGGGCATAGACTACACTCCAGCAGGAGCCTGGACATCCCCAGGCTGCCTGGAGCCAGGGCAAACTGCCCTCCCCCAAAGATGACCTGCAGTCTGATGGACCTAACACGAGCACTTTGGAAAAGTGTGTTCTTAGCCTCCACGAAAGAGCTTCAAAGCGATTCCCGTCTAGACTATGCCAGGATTGATTATCAGACCCCAGAGCTGATCGAAGCCACAGAGGGACACAGCCATTTGCTTTAATGCAATTAGAATATAATAACATATCCGAGCCAGGGACAAGAGCAAGACGCTCAAGGTGGAAGAGAAACCAGCTCAGATATTATCTCCTCAGCACCAAGGGGGCCAGTTAGATGTGACCTCAGGCTCTGCTGTGGACCACCAGGTGAGAATCCTGAAAGGTGGGGGCCAGAAGGACACAGCCCTGGGATTGGAGTCTGGAGAGGATGGGGTTTGCAAAGCACAGTCCATAAGAGGGGAGATGTTTAGGGCCAGCCTGCTGACTCCCAGAACCTTTGACACACCCCAGCCTCCGGGAGCTATGGAGGATGCATTGGGCCTCGGCAATAAGGAAGGCACCCCAGCTGAGCTCTCCCAGGAGCAACAAGACCATAGCTTCCCACTGCACAGCTCAGGACTAGACTTCCTGTCTAGACCTACTTCATCCGTGTGGCAGCCTCTGGCCCAGCATCCCTGGGTTCTGGAGGGGAACCAGAACTTCCTCACTTCATGCCCTAGCCTCTCTCTCGGGGCCAGGCAGGAAGGAGCTAGCCTCAGGAAATCCCAGGGCACCCTGAGGCACTGTGCTATGCTGTGCTACTGGGGAGGTGGGAGCTCCAGGGCCATATTCCTGAGGTGACTGGGGCTGCTGTCACAGAGTGACACAGACTGCCTGGCTTAAAGAAGAAATGGTTCCACAGTTCGGGAGGCTAAAAGTCAGAGAGACCAGGGCAAGATAGGTTCCTCCCAGAGCTTTGAGAGAAAGACACCTCCTCTCTCCTGCCTTCCTCTCTTTCTCTAGTCTTGTGTGTGTGTGTGTGTGTATGTGTGTGTGTGTGTGTGTATGTGTGTGTGTGTGTGTGTGTGTGTATGTGTGTGTGTGTGTGTGTGTGTGTGTTTATGTGTGTGTGTTTTCACAAGTGTGTGGTTGTGTATGGAAACCAGAAGACAATCTTAGGTATCATTCCTCAAGTGCCATTCAACATTTTAAAAAAACATGTTTTTTCCTTTGAGAATTTCATACACGCATACAGTGTATTCTGGTCATATTTACTCTCTATTCCTCCCCTTAATCCCTCCTGGATCCACCCCATCCCACACCACCTCTAAACTTCATGTCTTCTCTTTTTCTAAACTCAGAGTCCAACTTTCGCCATGGGGCCATCCGCTGGGACACAGTCAACCACCCACCAAGGGCCAAAGCCTTAAAGAAACCAAGTACCCTCCCCAGCAGTCATCAACCGTCAATAACTCCTGAGCCTAGGGGTGGAGTTTTTTTTTTTTTCATGTCTATTTATTTTTATGTGTAGGAGTGACTTCATATTTGTCTGTGTACCACATGTGTGACTGGTGACCATGGAGACCAGAAGAGAGTGTCAGGTCCCCTGGAACTGAGTTACAGATGGTTGTGAGCTGCCATGTGGGTGCTGGGAGTCACATCCAGGTCCTCTGGAAGAGCAGCCAATATTTTTAACCACTGAATCATCTCTCCAGCCCCAGACTTTTTTTTTTTAAGGTAGGGTCTCTCACTGACCTAGATCTCTCCTCCAACTGGTCTAGGCTGGCTGGCCAGCCCCAGGGGTCAGCGTCTCTGACTCCCAGGTGCTGGGATTACGTGTATTCTGAGGTTTGAAATCCTGGTGCTTACAGAGTGAGCACTTCACCTGGGGCACCATCGCCCCAATCCCTGTCCTGTGTCTCCACATCACCTGCTTTGTGGGTGTATCTGTGTCCAGATAGACCCTTCTTGGAAGGATACTGCCTGTGTTGCATCAGGCCCCATTTTAATGACCTCGTTGTAATTTAATTACCTCTGCAATGACCCTGTTTGGAAGTAAAATGTCAGTATGAGGCACTGTCGTCTGGACTTCGCACTCCCCATTTCTTCTGGTCCCCGATATGATGGGGGTAGGAAGTGAGGCCTTGGGAGGTGGTCAGGGCAAGAGCAGAGGGTCTTACAAGAGAAATCCCAAAGAACTCCGCACCCTTCCCACAACGTAAGCAAGAAAGGACAGTCAACCATGAACCAGGGAGTAGCTGTCTTTAGAACACAGTTCTACTACTGACCTTGAGCTCCTAAGTGCCCAGAACTGTGGCAAATGACGTTTCCACATAAGCCCACCCAACTTAAGGTGGAGATCCAGCTTAGCGGTTAAGTGGCTGCTTTTTTAGAGGATCCAGTTTCCACTCCCAGCACCCACACAAGAGCTGACAACTCTGGTCCCAGGGGATTCATTGCCCTTGTCTGGTGCACAAATACAGGCAGGCCAAATACCCATACAAGTAAAATAAAAAATAAAGTTACAGCCAGGAGATGTTGGTGTACACCTTTAATTTCAGCACTCAGACGGCAGAAGCAAATGGATCTCTGTGAGTTCAAGGTCAGCCTGGTCTACCTAGCGAATTCCAGGACAGTTAGGGCTACACAAAGAAGCCCTGTCTCAAAAAACCAAAAACATAAATAAAGTAAAAGTTTAAATAATAAATAAATAAGCCGGGCGGTGGTGGCGCACGCCTTTAATTATAGCACTCGGGAGGCAGAGCCAGGCGGATCTCTGTGAGTTCGAGGCCAGCCTGGGCTACCAAGTGAGTTCCAGGAAAGGCACAAAGCTACACAGAGAAACCCTGTCTCGAAATAAATAAATAAATAGATAGATAGATAGATAGATAGATAAATGATAAATAAATAAATAAATGATAAGTAAATAAAGTTGTGGTTTATTTTTAAAAGCAATTCAGCATAATGGCAATTTGAGGGTGTGGGGTACCTCAGACTAACATGGAACTTTACATGTAGCCAAGGATGACTTTGAACTTTTAATCCTATGGACTCTATTGACCTAGGACTAGGATTACAAGCATGTACCACCTTGACCAGTTTAAGAGGTGGTGGAGTAGAACCAGGGCCTCATGCATGCTAGACATTCTGAGATATTTGGGGAGATCTGGATAGCTGAGATGGGGACTTTAATATATGAAATTTGGAGATGGAGGGCTCAACTTATAACACCGACCCGGGGCATTTCCTCCTCTGCAGCCTTCAGGTGGAAGGTCTGAGAGAAAGTAGAGCCAGCTCTCCCAGTTCCATGGCCTGGGGCAGATCAGTTAGAACCAAGTCTTGTCCGTTCATGTTCCGAGACGATACAATACCAAAACCAGGAAGGAAAGTGGGCTGCCGTTCCTCAGCTCTTCCTTCCGTTTCGTGTTTCCCTGAATTGCAGAGCTGGAAGCATTCTTGGAAGTCTTACCAAACTCCAGTTACCTGTCTGAGAGACACTCTTCCTCCTCCTTCTCCTTTCTGTTTCAGGAGTCCCCAAGAGCCACCGTCTTTTACTAACATTCGTGTTATTAGCTGTTACTTATTTAAGATTTTGATATGTAAACACCGTACTAAGCATTTTACAAAATCGTTTTCCATTTTTATTGTTGTATTCATTTACTTAATAAATAAATGCCAGGCAAGTGCTCTACCACTTGTGAGACCAGACCCCAGCTCTACAATCTCTCTCTTGATTTTTCAAGACAGGGTTTCTCTGTGTAGCCCTGGCTATCCTGGAACTTGCTCTGTAGAGCAGGCTGGCCTCAAACTCACAGAGATCCTCCTGCCTCTGTCTCCTGAGTGCTGGGATTAAAGCATGGACTGCCACCAGCACCTGGCTCAGTCTATTTCATTTTACCCTTGCAATAATCTTACATAATATGAGCTTCTAATATTTTCATTGTAGGGCTGGGGATGTCCTTCAGGTGGTAAAGTGACGGCCTAAGCGACAGAGGACCTAGGTTGAATGTCCGACATAAAATAAACTGGGGGTTAGTGAATGCCTGTAATCTCAACACTCAGGAAGCGGAGACGGGGGATCAAAATTTGATGTTATCCTTCGACTATTTGGTGAGTTGGAGGCTAGTCTGGGACATATGACATCTTGTCTTTAAAGAAAAAAATATCCTCATTATACAGATGGATAAACTGAGACCCCAAGAGTGTGAGGAAGGCCTAGGTACAGAACTACAGTCCTTATCTGAGTGAAAGAAAGACCTTCCTCATGGGGTCTCAGAGAGGGAACCAGGCCTCCTGGTACTGAAGCAGAGATGGGGAAAGCTGAGGTAGGGGTTAGGAAGGTTCCTGTGCAGGGTCAGGGAGACACCAAGTGGGGTGATTTCCCAAATCCCTTTTATCAGGACTCTTGGGGCCCCTTGACTTCCTTCACCCCAAAGCCATGAGCAAGAAGAGACCTGGGGCAAAAGAAGGGCCTCCTGAAAACCCTCTCAGACCAATCCAATAGCCCCTGCAGCAACTGCCAGCACGTAGTACGAACTCAATAAATCTTCAATAAATAAATACAGGTATGCATCAGTCAACTGCAGATCCCCAAACAGCCACTCTCACTGTAAGGTGACCATTAGCTAACGTGGCCCCAGCATCTAACCTGTAAGATCTTTTTTATTATTTGTTTTCTGCCCTGTGGGTAGAAGCCATTATTACCCTCACTCCACATCTACTCTAACTGAGGTCCACCGTACCTGATGTCAAGGTTCTCATCCCTTAGATCAGCAGACATCAACCTTTCCATATTCCTTGACCCACTCCAGCAACCTCGCTGGGCCCCAGAAGCCCGCAGCATACAGTGGCGTCCTGACCACTGAGTGAATCAGTGGACTGATTCTGGGTCGAGCCTCACCCAACAATGAGGACTCTGCCACTAACAACCAAGAGCTCAGCAAGTCCTCGAGACTCCCCCCCCCCCCCACGCAGCGCCTGGCACCCTGTAGGTGCGGGATACATATCTGTAGGGTGAACAGCCCTCTGGCCCCTGAGACAAGCGCTTCGGCACATAAATTTCGGCTGCAGGCACTTTGAAGTTTCCCCAGGGGACAGCTGCTTTCTTGTTATCGATGCCCTCAGTCCCGGGGGCCCCCTCCTGGCCCCCTGGGCCCATCCAGGCCAGGGACCTGAGGCCGCCAGAGCCAAGAGATAAGGATGATGGATGGCCAGTTGCCTGGCTCCACTGAAGCCTGGAGTTCCCTGGGAGCGAGAGCCAGTCGATGAGTCCAAAGCTCCTCGGAATTTGAGCAGAGAGAGCTGGGGAAGGATGGAGGCAACATCTTGTCTGCTTTTCCCTATCTGCTCAGAGATGCTGGTCCTGGCACAAGGTTTCAGCACCCTGTGGATGCCTTGATCTCTCTCCATGTTGACAAGGCGTCTTTTCAGCATTTACTAGACACCAGGGCCTGTCCCAGAGTCCAGGGAGAGACAGGGGGAGGGCACTTTCACCCCCGTCTATAGTCTCAAGGCAGGCTTGACTCTCCATAATTGAGTCTCTACCATGATGTAAGTCCTAGACAAATGAAGATATCATAATATCTGGGCCTCAGTTTCCCCATTTGTAAAATAAGTCAGAGAGAGATGTTCCCTCCAGGCTCTGATGAAATGGCATTTGGGGTACCTGGGAGAAAACAGACTATGGCTAAACGAACGGGACAGAGCCTAGATGGGGGCAGGCTCCTTCTTTGGCTCAGACACAAACAAGCACCATTCTCCTAGTTTAACTCATTTAGGTTGATTGAGACTGTGTCCTGGGTAGCCCTGACTGGTCTGAAGTTGTCTAGTGGCTGAGGCTAGCCTTGAACTCTGGATCCTCATGCCTCCTCCTCCCAAGTGCTGGGATTATAGGCATGAACCACCACACCTGGCTTTTTCATTTCATTTCAAATCTCTGAACCAAAAATCAAGATTACCCGCTGTCTGTTGATTCCTGGCTGGTTCCATTTCCTGCTCTTTTTTTATTTTGTTGTTGTTTTGTTTTGTTTTTGTTTTTGTTTTTTGAGACAGGGTTTCTCTGTCTAGCTTTGTGCCTTTTTCCTGGAACTCATTCTGTAGCCCAGGCTGGCCTTGAACTCACAGAGATCCACCTGCCTCTGCCTCCCAAGTGCTGGGATTAAAGGCGTGCGCCACCACCGCCCGGCCCATTTCCTGTTCTTTTAAGAGGAAGCAATGGGCATGTATATGTCTCTCTGAGACAATATGAAGTTCTCCAGGTAGATGTTCAGGAATGGTATAGCTGGGTTATACGGTAGATGTTTTTATTTTTGTTTTATTTTTACTTATTTATTGTTTTTCAAGACAAGGTTCTTCTGTGTAGCCCTGGCTATCCTTAAACTCACTCTGTAGACCAGCCTAGCCTTGGACTCACAGAAATCCACCTGCCTCTGCCTCCCAAGTGCTGGGATTAAAGGCATGTGCCACCACTGCCTGGCTCTGTTTTTAATTTTTTATAGAACCTCCGCATGGATATCCATAATGGCTGCATTAATTTGTACCTTCACCAGCAGTGAATAAGGATTCCTATTTCCAATATCCCCTCCAATATTCATTGTCAGATTTCATAATGATAGCCATTCTGACAAATGAATGGATAATGAAAATATGATACATATACAAGACAAAATATTATTTAGCTGTAAAGAAAAATTAAATAGAGGTATGGGAGATGGGTCAGTGTTTAAATAGTACAGGCTGCTCTTGCCAAGGACCTAGGTTTGGCTCCCAGCACCAACACAGAGACTCACAACTGTCTGTTACCTAAATTCCAGGAGATCCAATGCCCTCTTCTGGCCTTTGTGGACACCAGATATGAACACAGTGCGCTTGCGTGCATGCAGGCAAAACACACATACACATAGAATAAAAACAAGTACATAAACAAAACTTTCAAAAGGAAAATAAAGGTCTGGAGAGATGGCTCAGTGGCTAAGAGCACTGGCTGCAATTCCAGAGGACCTGGTTCGATTCCCAGCACTCACCTGGCAGCTCACAACTGTCTGTAACTCCAGTTGCAGGAGATCCTATGCCCTCTTCTGACTTCCACAGGCATCAGGCAAGCACATGTGCACAGATATACATGCAGGCAAAACACCCCTACACATAAAATAAAAATAATCTTCTTTTTGAAAAAGAAAAATCCAGGGCTGGAGCAATGGCGCAGAGGTTAAGAGCACTGGCTGCTCTTCCAGAGGTCCTGAGTTCAATTCCCAACAACCACATGGTGGCTCACAACCATCTATGATGAGATCTGGAGCCCTCTTCTGGCATACAGGCATACATGAAGGCAGAATACTGTACACATAATAAATAAATAAATCTTTAAAAAAAGAAAAGAAGCCGGGCATTGGTGGCACACGCCTTTAATCCCAGCACTTGGGAGGCAGAGGCAGGTGGATCTCTGTGAGTTCGAGGCCAGCCTGGGCTACCAAGTGAGCTCCAGGAAAGGCGCAAAGCTACACAGAGAAACCCTGTCTCGAAAAACAAAAAAAAAACAAAAAAAAAAAAGAAAAGAAAAGAAAAATCCAATTTGCTGGGAAATGGATTAATCTGGAAAGTATAATATTAAGTGAGGTAACCCAAATCTTTATATGTAGATCATACCATATAATAAATATGTGTAAATAAACAGGTGGGCGTGGCTGTCATTTAACATTTATGAAGAAGACCAAGAGCGGATTATTCTAGATGGAGAGGAAAGACAGACTGTGGGCCAAAGGACACATGAGTCATGAAAGGAAACAGAGCTACCTTTTTTTTTTTTTTTTCCTAGTTTCAACTCCGACATAGTTATTCTTTCTTTTCTCACGGCAGATCTGTGCTCTAGATGTTGACGTAACATGAAGCATTTTGTGCATCAAGAAAGACTCCAGCGTGGGTCATTCCTCTGAGGCTGTGACTGTGAAAGGTGATCTTTCTTTTTAATTCTGTTGACCGTGAGCACAACAGGAATTAGACCCGACGAGTCACAGAAACCTTTGCCTGTTGACCCACTTAGAAAAAGCGAGTTTTAAATTTGTTTTGGTGGAAGAAGCTTGTGATCTAAAGATTTTCCCTTTTTTCTTCTGTTTCAAGCTGTATCAAATCATTCTATTGTAGCATTATTTAAAGTGGAAACTGTATTTTACACTATTTGAAATACAGCATTTTTTTTTTTTTAAGTAAAGACAAAAATTAAAAAACAAACAAACCACAAGCTGTTCTCCAGCTTTGGGTAGCCCGTGAAGACTGGCTGTGTGAGGTTTTTGCAGGACTCTGAAACATTAAACTTTGGAAATTTATTTCTATCTTCTCTCCGGATTTAAGTTTATTTGAAATGCAAAATAAACTTCTAACTGCAAATGATACTTGAATATGTCTTTCTTGTTTAAAAAAAAAAAAAAAAAAGCTGGCAAAGTTACAACACTCCAGGACTCGACCCTCAGGCCTAGGCTCCACCCCCTGCTTTTTGGATTTTGAAACAGAGTCTTATATAACTCCAGCTGGTGCCCCTACCTCAATGCTAGGATTACGGGCATGGCCCACCCTACCTGGTTTATGTTGGGCTAGGGGATCAAACCTGAACAAGCCCTCTACCAACTGAGCCACATCCCCAGCCCTGTCCCTCCGGATTTGAGAATCAGCTCCATCATTTGGGCATCTCAGTGAGCTCCACGAGTCCCCGGCATTTCTCCACAACCTTTGCCACCCAGACGTACAGACACGCTGCAGTTTCTATCAGAGGAGACACCCTCACTCCCTCGGCTCTGCCTTTTGGCTGTGGTACTCATCCGTGGAGGAGGATGGGATACACAAGGATCCAGAGTGCAGCGGGGACTTGGTAACCTAGCCTTGCAGGGGAGCTACAAGAATATGGAGCCTATCCTGTTCACCACTGATTTCAGAGCCTCAAGTGAGACAACAAACTCAGTAGCAGGAGGTTGGTGAATGCATAAAGAGGTGAACGAATGAATGAATGAATGAGCTCTGCCTTGACTCCACCCCCTTCACCTATGGAGATGTCATTGGCATCCAACTTGTCCTCAGTACAAGCCAAATGAACATTCCTGGCTACTTCTCTCACCTGTGAGACGTAACTGACATGCTCCCTTTGGGGCCCCAAAGAGCACTATTGAAACCACTTGGTCAGGGTAACACAGGTGAGTCAGGACAAACAGCTCTCCGGGATCATTGAGCCCCTTGGGGACGGTTTGAATATCTATCCTTCACTGACCCTTTACACACTTTCTCAAGTCCAGAAGTTCTGATTCATTACCAAAGAGAAGGAAGGACCCAGAGACAGGGATCTGGGTTCTTTTTTATTTTTAATTTATTATTTTTTCTTTTTTAATTTTATTTTATGTGCATTGGTGTTTTGCCTGCATGTATGTATGTATACAGGTGCCCGGTCCCATGGAACCGGAGTTACAGACAGTTGTGAAGTGCCATGTAGGTGCTAGGAATTGAGCCCGGGTCCTTTGGAAGAGCAGCCAGTGCTCTTAACTACTGAGCCACCTCCGGGTTCTTAGGTTCTAGGACTAAGTTTTGTTGTTTTGTTTAGACATTCTTCTGAAGCTCAGAATGAGCCTGGAACTCAACCTTGAACTCCTGATCCTCTAGCCTCCACCTCCCAAGTGCAGACCTGAGCCACATGCCTGGCTAGCACTAATTTGAAAGACTGGAATGAATCCTCTTTCTTCCCTAAGCCTCTGTTTCTTGGCCTGTGAGACCAACCTCACGATCCTTACCCAACTCTTAGACATAAGAGTAAGAGTTTGGCTCCGAGGTGGTGGCGCACGCCTTTAATCCCAGCACTCAGGAGGCAAAGGCAGGCAGATCTCTGTGAGTTCGATACCAGCCTGGTCTACAAGGTGAGTTCTAGGACAGCCAGGGCTACATTGAGAAACCCTGTTTCAGGGGAACCACTACAACAACAACAAAAAAGTACAAGAGTTTGTAAAATGGAGAAGTTAAATTCTGAGAGAAGAGTACTTCAAACTGAGCTAGAGATTGTGGGGCCAAGTAAATGATTCAGCAGGTAAAGGTGCTTGCTGTCAGGCCTGATCACCTCATGTTTAAGCCCTGGAACTGACATGGTGTCAGGAAAGAACTCATTCTGACCTCCACTTGAGCTCTGTGGTACACAAGTACACACACACACACACACACACACACACACACACACACACGTACATTCAC
>CABHPP010131355.1:0-10198 GCA_902168425.1 Peromyscus attwateri | reverse complement strand
GAAAGAAAGAAAGAAAGAAAGAAAGAAAGAAAGAAAGAAAGAAAGAAGAAAATTTGAGATCACTTTTGTTCTTTTTCAAGTCTATATTGACTTTTGAAATCTCACAGAAGCTGGGGATATAGCCCTCTTGGCAGAGTGTTTATCTAGAATGCAACCAGGTGTGACGACCCACACCTGTAACTCTAGCAGGGAATTCCAAAGAGGCAGGAGGATCAGAAACTCAAGGTCATCCTTTTTCAATAAGACCAAAAGACAGCCTACAGAACGGGAAAAGACCTTCACCAACCCCACATCTGACAGAGGACTGATCTCCAAAGTATATAAAGAACTCAAGAAACTAGACATCAAAATACTGAACAATCCAATTTAAAAATGGGCTGAAGAGCTAAACAGAGAATTCACAATTCAAAACAAGAATTACAAATGGCTGAAAGACATTTAAAGAAATGCTCAACATCCTTAATCATCAGAGAAATGCAAATCAAAACGACTCTGAGAT
Organism: Peromyscus attwateri; assembly: GCA_902168425.1. Lineage (NCBI taxonomy): Eukaryota > Metazoa > Chordata > Mammalia > Rodentia > Cricetidae > Peromyscus > Peromyscus attwateri. The sequence continues at coordinate 9,699 of CABHPP010131355.1, read as the reverse complement.
ACCACCTTACACCTGTCAGAATGGCTATGATCAAAAACACTAATGACAGTCTATGTTGGAGAGGATGTGGAGCAAAGGGAACACTCCTCCACTGTTGGTGGGAATGCAAACTTGTACAACCACTGTGGAAATCAGTATGGCGGTTTCTCAGAAAATTGGGAATCGATCTACCACAAGACCCAGCCATACCACTCTTGGGTATATACCCCAAGGAATGCTCAATCATACCACAAAGAAACATGCTCAACTATGTTCATAGCAGCACTATTTGTAATAGCCAGAACCTGGAAACAACCTAGATGCCCATCCACCAAAGAATGGATTAAGAAAATGTGGTACATATACACAATGGAGTACTACTCAGCTGAGAAAAACAATGACACCATGAAATTTGCAGGCAAAAGGATGGAACTACAAAATGACATCCTGAGTGAGGTAACCCAAACCCAGAAGGACAAACATGGTGTGTACTCACTCATAAGTGGATTCTAGATATAAAGCAAAGGACAATCAGACTGCAACCCACAGAACCAGGGAGGCTCTATGGCGGGGGGACCGTAAGATGATTGTGGCTTAGAATAAGTTTTGGTTTTACTAAAAAATAAATAAATAAATAAATAAATAAATAAATAAATAAATAAATAAACAAACAAACAAATAAACAAACAAAAAAGAAACTCAATGTCACCCTTGGCTGCATAGTGAGTTTGAGCCCAGCTGATTTACGTAAGAGCCTGTCTCAAAAAAATGATGATGATGATGATGATGATGATGATGATGAACCAACAGGATTGTCCAGTGGGTAAAGGTGCCTGCCACCAAGCCTGATGACCTGAGTTGGATCCTCAGGACCAACGTGGTAGAAGGAGAGAACTGACTCTTGCAGGTTGTCCTCTGACTTTCACATGTGCACTATGGCACACGTTCATGCACGTGCACACACACACACACACACACACACACACGCACGCACGCACGCATGCACGCATGCACGCACGCGCATGCACACACAACAGGGGGTAGAGAGAGAATAGATAAACGTAAAATAATGATAAAATTTGGTGTAAAATTTAGGGTGGCTTTTTCCTGAAAGAAATACTTTTGGATGGTGTCTCATTTTCGTTTCTATCGCTGTGACAAAAAACGATTTAGGAGAGACAGGGTTTGTTTGGGTTACAATTCCAGGTTATAATCCATCACTGAGAGCATGCACACCCACTGATCAGCTCTAATCTCAGAAAAGAACAGAGTTCTATACACGGAGGCTCTGAGGCTCCGGGACACACACAACGAGTCAGACTTTGAGTCAGAATTCAGACGCAGGACACTCTAGGACAGGTCCTCACTGTAGAACAGCAGGGCCTGGCTTTGCTTCCTGTGTGCTGACTGCAAGCACATGGAGCTAGCCCACGGGGTCCTGCAGCCAGTAAGGTAAAGGGGAACAGAGAGGGAGCTGGGACCTGGGCAGCAGTCAGGGAGAGGGTCACATCATCTCCATGTCCTCAACTCCAGGCCCGAAACCCAGTGGGCTCTGCTCATCTTGATTACAGATTAGTGGACTTGGCATCTGCATCTAAATCATTGGGGTGACTTCCAGAGGAGCCCCACAAGGTCCAAAGGCCCAAGGGAGAGGCAGGTGAGTATGCCTTAGCCCACTCAGCCTGTATCCATGTCTAGCTCTGCTCTCCCCCCACCCTACCTACAGTCACATCTGACCCGGATGCCCTTCCTGCAGGCTTGTAGCACAGGTTAATGACTGTGCAGGCAAAAAATGGGGCACTTGTAGGGATGGCCACTATCAGTCTAAAGTGAAAGCAGAAAAAAAATTGACATGTGGAGATGATTCATATGGTAAAGTGCATTCCTTTTTTATTTTTTATTTTTTATTCAAGACAGGGTTTCTCTGTATAGTTTTGGTGCCTGTCCTAGCTCTGTAGACCAGGCTGGCCTTGAACTCACAGAGATTCGCTTGGCTCTGCCTCCCAGGTTCTGGGATTAAAGGTGTGCGCCACTGCCGCCCAGCTGTAAAGTGCATTTCTTGCAAGTATGAGGGCCTGGGATCAGTCTCTAGGAAGCTGTGTGTGTGTGTGTGTGTGTGTGTGTGTGTGTGTGTGTGTGTGTGTTGTAGTGTATGTGGTGTATGATGTGGAGGGGTATGGTGTATATGTGTTGTGTGGTGTGTGTGTGTGTGTGGTGTATAATGTGTGTGTGTGGTATGGTGTGTATGTGTGTGTATGTAGTGTATTGTGTGTGGTGTACTCTGTGTGTGTGTGTGTGTGTGTGTGTGTGTGTGTGTGTATCTTGCTGAGGATGTTATGCATACTAAGCATGGACTCACCACTTAGCTACACTCCCAGCCTCAGGCTGCCATCTTTGTTCAACTGAATGAACCTGGCCTCTGTGGGCTGCAGGCTGTGGGCCAGGCATCAAAGTCATCAACCCACCTGTCGTTACACAGATAATCCTTAAACGTCACAGCACATTTAAAAGATGGGGAAGGTGGTCACACCCATTTTACAGACCAAACCACTGGAACCAAAAGCAGAAACTGAATCTATAAAGGCCAAGGTTACAAAATTTAAATTTAAAAATTTAAAAATCCCAGCAGTAAAGGTGAGATTCAGATCCTGACATTTCGACATCAGGACCATGAAGTCATGGCCTTGATCATTCCTGTACACAGTCTTCCTTCTCTCCACCCAGGCCTCTCATAAATATGCAAACACACAAACACGGGACAGGAGATATCCAAAGCAGGAAGTCAGGTAGTGTGAAGGATGATCTTTGCCATTTGAAGGCCAGGATTCAAGTGCCGGGTCTGGAGCCCACTAGCTGCAAATACTGATAAGTCATGTCAACCTTCTGGGCCTCATCTGTGAAATGAGAGTATCTGAACTGATAAAGACCAAGATTACAAAACCTGAATCCTGGTGGTGAAGGGGGTACCTCTTTGATGGGACAACAGGTCCCCTTCTGGGTATTGTGAGCAATAATACCACAGTATAACAGTCAATGTGTGTGCTGAGCCCAACAGCAAGCATGCAGCTAATCACTCCATCGATGGCGGCCTAGAGTTTCACACCGATCTTAAGGAGCTTGGGAGCTGATGGTGGAGATGCAGGTGCAACTTTACACAAGGAACTCCAAACAAGATGGAGCTTGTGGGGGGCAGGGAGATGGCTCAGGAAGTAAGAGTGCTTGCTGTGCAAGCCTGAGGACCTGAGTTCAAATCCCCAACAGCCACAAAAAGCCAGCCACATCCACGTGTACCTGCAAACCTGGCGCTGCGGGAGGTACAGACAAGAAGATGGATCCCTGGGGCTTGATGGACACTACTCAAGTTCCAGGTTCAGTGAGAGACACTGCCTCAAGGGAATGAGGTGAGTGATGGGGCAGACCCTACCATGTTCTCCTCTCAACTCCACAGGTATGGACACGAGCAGATGCACCTGCACACACACACACACACACACACACACACACACACACACACACACACAAAGGTGGGGTGAAGAATGAGACTTGAAGCTAGAAGGGGAAGTGAATTATGTTTTCTTTCTTTTAAAATTGTTTTTAAGAGCCAGGCTTGGTGGCACACACCTTTAATCCTAGCACTCTGGAGGCAGAGACAGGCAGATCTCTGTGAGTTCAAGACCAGCCTGGTCTACAGAGTGAGTTCCAGGACAGGCTCCACAGTTGACTACTGGTGACAATTCCCCTGTATAGCATCTCCTAGCGCCATGAAAGCTAGCCAGCAGGGAGAAGTTTCCAAGTCAGTTTCAGCAGGGCTTTTCAGTATCCTACAACTAGAGAGTGTGGAGTGTGGAGACTCCAGCAACTGGGTGGTGATTTCTTTCTTTTTTTCCCCAAGACAGCGTTTCTGTGTAGCTCTGACTGTCCTAGAATTCACACTGGTCTCAAACTCAGAGATCCACCTGCCTCTGCTTCCTAAATGCCAGGTTTAAAGGCGTGCTCCACCATCGCCCGGCGGGTGGTAATTTCTTATCATCCAGCTGTAGTGGGCAACCAAGAGAAGTAGGAAATAGCCTGTCTTGTTTTGGAGCCTCAGGGCTATCCCTAACCAACAACTCGTAAGTAGGTGGCCCACCCATGACATAGGGTGTTCATTTAATAATCTGTGGTGTCTGGGGGCATCTTTCCCACAAAAGAGACTTGGTGAACGGTGGTGCACTATTGCCTGTCAATCTGTACTCCATCACCCGCGCCTGACTACCTTTCAAGCTGAGAATAGGTCTGGCCACTAACTCTTCAAGGCATCGCCAATGCCTCTCATGACTGGATTATAACAGGTCCCCGGAACATATATAATGAGTTGATGAGTGGATAAATGATGGACGGACAGGTGGGGGAGTGGATGGAATGAATAGATGAGTAGGTGGATGGGTGTGTGGGTGGGGAGGTGAGTAGATGAACACATGAATATGTTTGGGGGTCAGGCTTGATGGTACCTGACTTTAATGCATGACTAGCAGCTGCCTGGTGAGTTTCCAGCCCAGGGCTTTTGCCCTTGTAGTTCCTTATGCCTGGATTACTCTCTGGGATACATGTGGTGATATTGTGTTCCCCAAAATATTGTGCACCTTAATAAACTTATCTGGGGTCAGAGAACAAAACAGCCACTAGATATAGAGGCCAGAAAATGGTGGCACATACGCCTTTAATCCTATCATTCCAGAGGCAGAGATCTGTCTGGATCTCTGTGAGTTCAAGGCCACACTGGAAACAGCCAGGCATGGTAACACATGCCTTTAATCCCAGGAAGTGATGGGAGAAAGCAGAAAGGTATTTAAGGCGTGAGGACCAGGAACTAGGTCGGTTAAACTTTTAGGCTTTTGAGCAGCAGTTCAGCTGAGATCCATTCTGGATGAGGACTCAGAAGCTTCCAGTCTGAGGAAACAGGATCAGCTGAGGAATTGGCAAAGTGAGGTGGCTGTGGCTTGTTCTGCTTCTCTGATCTTCCAGCGTTCACCCCAATACCTGGCTTCAGGTTTGTTTTTATTAATAATAACTTTTAAGATTCGTGCTACAGATACACCCTTGGCCTCTCGCTTTTATTTTATTTAAGGCTCCAGTTACCTGCCACTTCCTCAGAGATTTTCCATGACCATCCAAACTGCTACAGTTCCCCTCTTTGTCCCTGCATCAGCTTGTATTTTTCATAGAGTGTTTACCACTCCCTTGCCTGGTACATACCGCCTTCCTTATCCGCTGTCCCCCACCATAGGCTAGCCTCATGGAGGCCGATGTTAGCTGCTTCTGTTCTTTACCTTTCCTGTCACAGCACCTTGGACAGGGCTTGGCACACAGTAGGCCTTCAATAAGCGTGTGTTGGATAGGTTAAAGGTTATAGCAAGCAACTGGGAACAAAGGGTACAGTCCAGTCTCGTAGCTCCCCGGAGTCCCTTTGAAGAAGCTGAAAGCGTGCTCTATTATAAACGACAGTGCTGAGCCATCTCTCCAGCCCCTACACACTGTTGTTTTTACCTACATACATCATGGCACACATGTGCCCACTCCCACAAGTATAATAAAAATTTAATAATAATAATAATAATATAAAATATGAGACGGAAAGCTGAACACGGTGGCACATGCCTGTGAACCCAGCACTCTCCAGGTGAAGAAGGAGGGTCAGAAGTTAAGGGTCGGGCTGGAGAGATGGCTCAGAGGTTAAGAGCACTGACTATTCTTCCAGAGGTCCTGAGTTCAATTCCCGGCAACCACATGGTGGCTCACAACCCACTTTTAATGAGATCTGGCGCCCTCTACCGGCGTGCAGGCAGAACACTTTAAAAAAATTTAAATTTTTTTTTTTTTTTTTTTTTTAAAGAAGTTAAAGGTCCATCCTCAGATGCACAGAAAGTTTGGGGCTAAGCTGGGATAAATGAGATTCTGTCTCAAAACCAAACAAACAAACAAACAAACAACCCTAAATAAATAAATAATGCTTGTCTCCTGTGGGGGAGGGGGGTAGGATACTATATAAAATTCTTGCCGGGCGGTGGTGGCGCACGCCTTTAATCCCAGCACCCGGGAGGCAGAGGCAGGCAGATCTCTGTGAGTTCGAGGCCAGCCTGGCCTACAGAGCGAGTTCCAGGACAGCTAGGGCTGTTACACATAGAAACATTGTCTCAAAAAAAAAAAAAAAAAAAAAAAAAACTTAGTGCACAGAGATCACACTGTGAATGACAGCTAATAAGAGTTATGTTCAGGGGCTGGAGAGATGGCTCAGAGGTTAAGAGCACCGACTGCTCTCCCAGAGGTCCTGAGTTCAATTCCCAGCACTCACATGGTGGCTCACACCATCTGTAATGAGATCTGGCACCCTCTTCTGTACACATAATAAATAAATAAATCTTTAAAAAAAAAGAGTTATGTTCATAATGTTCCCAGTACTAGGTGTGTGACTTTAAGTGTAAGTTAACCTCTCCTGGCCCCATTTTGTAGTACCTGAGTACCCTATAAAGATACAGCAGCAGGAGCTGAAGAGATGGCTCCCAGGTAAGAGCTCATTCTGCTGTTGCAGGAGTTCAGTTCCCAGAACCCACATCAGGCAGCCCACAACCACCTGTACCTCCAGCTCCAGAGACATCTGACAGCTCTGCCCTCTGAGGACACCTGTACTCATGTGCACACATCCACACACAGATGCATAATTAAAAATAAAAATGTATTTTTAAGAAGGTTTTTTTTTTAATGCAGTGACAATAAATAGGTGCTTATCAGTGGGCACTAAATGAGATAAAATACGCACAGCACCCTGAAGGGGGGATCACGGTACATAACAGCCATTGTTATAATGGATTTTTATTATTATCATCCCTGTAGGGCTTGGGGCTGGCCGGCAGATCCCTGCAACTCTGAAGCCATCTGCTGCTCCCTGCAGAGGGCGGGTCCCACCAGAGCCTCTTCCCACCCCCACCCCTGGCTCCTTTGAAGTCCCCTGAGGCCCAGGCCATGATAAATGTCCCAGCCCTATAGGTTATGACGCGCTGCCAGATTTGACGTTAACCATCACGCCCTGGCCGGGTGTTTGAAGAAAGTAGCTAAATGCCTCGGCCTGATGAGGAGATAGCAGGCAGGGAACCGGGCTTTGAAAGGCCCCCAGCCTGCCGGCCGCCCTGGCGAAAAGCAGCCGTGAGGAGGAGGCCGGCTCCGCTCAGCTGTTTAGTCTACCAATCACAGTGGTGACACCGAGTCTGCCCTGGCACCCGGGCTGGCTGCCTGCAGCCACCAAAGGGCCCCTGAGCTCTCCCTCCCTTCCTGGGATGTGGCTGCTGCGGCTTCACACCTTTGCCAGCAGCAGAGAAAGGACGGTAGGAGAGAACAGCCTGGGGTAGGCGTCCAGACTGAGGCCAAGCCTCCCTCTTTGCTCCCCAGGGAAGTGACTGTCCCCTATGGAAGGGAGAGCATGAGGAGGTTCATATTCCAGACTGTGCCCAGGTCCCCCCAAATCCTGACTCTGCCTCTTCTCTCAATGAGCGATAGGGAAAGATCCTTCATGCCCCGAGCCTCAGTTTCCCCAACAGGAGTGATTACTGCATCGCCCTCTCAGGGCCCAGTGAAGATATGTGCAAGTGTCCCCTCTCTGTCCTAGCCCTCCCCATGACCTGCCAGGCGGAAGGTGACCTCTGCCATCAGCACGGACATAGTGGAGGCACTGTCCCCCAGACAGCTACAGCTTCTGTCACCCAGCTCTTTCCCAGTCACTGATTCTTCCAAACAACTTGCCTCTGAGACTGAGGAACAACATGAGGGAAATCCAGGCAGTATCTTTTTTTAAAATTATTATTATATTTATCCACCAATTTGGGTGGAGAGTCTACATGACAGTGAGTTCCTTTTCCACCTGAACCATCTCACCAGCCTTAAGCATCTTTATCAAACCAAGTTTGCTCTCATGACCCCTGGAACTTCAAAATCTTATACGAAAGTGAGAAATGTGCATTTTTCAAAGAAAAACAAAAAAGTCATTCATAGGTCACCAGATGGTCCCCATGTCTCTCCTGCTTGGGAATTTGTATTAAACGCATCTTTTTGTTTGTTTGTTTGGTTGGTTGGTTGGTTGGTTGGTTGGTTGGCTGGTTGGTTGGCTGGTTGGTTTTGGTTTTGGTTTTTTGAGACTGGGTTTCACCGTGTGACAGCCTTGGCTGTCCTGGAACTCGCTCTGTAGACAGACTTGCCTAAAACTCAGAGATCTGCGGTGAAATAATCCTCTTGTACACTGTAAAGATTTGTCATTTGAATTGGTTTAATAAAACGCTGATTGGCCACTAGCCAGGCAGGAAGTACAGGTGGGGTGACCAAACTAAGAATGATGGGAAGAAGGATGGTGGAGTCAGAAGTTGTCAACCAGACACAGAAGATAAATGTGCTATGCTAATAAAGGTACCACCATGTGGCAAAGCATAAATAGAGATATGAATTAATTTAAATGTAAGAGCTAGCTAGTAACAAGCCAGAGTTATTGGCTGAGCATTTATAATTCATATTCAGCCTCTGGGACCAGGCAGTTGGAACAGGAAATGTTCGTTTACAGAGATCCACCAGCCTGTGCCGCCAGAGTGCCAGGATTGAAGGCACGTGCCACCACTGCCCAGCTTATTAAATGCATCTTAGCATGGCATGCTAAAACCATCTGCTGCAGACTGGGCACACACCCAAAGTGCAGTGCCAGTCAAGCAAAGATGGTCCTGCCTGCAATCCATCATCTGGAAGGTGGGCAGCAGGAGAATCAAGAAGAGTTCAAGACCAACCTGGGCTGCAGGAGATCCTGTCTCAAAAACAAAACAAACAGAAAGGACACAGGGGCTGTGGCGCATGCCTTTAATTCCAGCAATGGGGAGGCAGAGGCAGATGGATCTCTGTGAGTTCCAGGCCAGCTAGAGCTACATAGTAAGACCCTGTCTAAAGAAAGGAAGGAAGGAAGGGAGGGAGGAAGGAAGGGAGGGAAGGAGGGAGAAAGGGAGGGAGGAAGGGAAGGAGGGAAAAGTACACAGGACCAGGCCTGTCATAACAAATTGTGTTAGGATCTATGGGGGTGGCTTGAGGTAGTCTGCCCTTTAGCCAGGCTGGGGGACCCTCTGTGCTGAGGTAACCTCCCAGGCCAGCAGCCTATGCAGGAGGCACAGGGAAGGAAGGGTGCTGAAAGCCTTTAAGGCCAGAACACCCTCTCTGCCCCACTGCACAGGCCCACTCTCTCAAGGAGGTCTAAAGCAGGAGCTCCGAGATTGCCGCCGCTTTGTGAAATGAAGGCTGACAAACCAGCCTACGGTGTCTCTGGAAGGGCAGGGCCGTGTGCTCAAAGTCCAGTTGGGTGAGATGGATCCGTTCCTAAAGTAGAGCAGGCCCTGACTGGTAAATCCCAGCAGCCCTTGCTAGAAGAGAGACAAGGAGACCTGAGAGTCCCACTCTAACACTAAAGGCCAGACCCAGGCAGGACCCACCTCCGTTCCCAAGCCCTGGGCCTTGTCTGCTTCCCAGAGGTTGCTGTGCTGTAAATATGGGTACTGACAGCTTGAGGCCAGGGGAGGGGCTTGAACCTGCCTCTACTAAGTGTACCTCCCCACGGGAGGCCTTACCTTCTTGTCGCAGGGAATGGGGGGTGTGCTGGGAGGGGGAGGCTGGAGGGGCAGGAGGAGGGAAGAGGGGGATCTTTGATTGGTATGAAAAATGAAT
>CABHPP010131353.1:17202-55421 GCA_902168425.1 Peromyscus attwateri | reverse complement strand
TACGTGTAATGGACAGCTGGCTCCAGATCTACTAAACCTAGTTTTAGTCATTTCATTAATTTTCTATACAACATTTTATATAGTTAAACATTTTTGTACTTCCTTAGTAGGGTTATGGTAGGCTTTGCATTCTGATTTTTTTTTATAATTATGTCTTCCCAAATTCCATAAACAGGTTCTGAAAATAACTGGAGGCCAGTCATTTGCTTATAAAAACACTTGGTAATCAGTACGTAGTTTTTATTTTAATCATTTTTGTAGAAATTATTCTTGGCCGGGCAGTGGTGGTACACGCCTTTAATCCCAGCACTCGGGAGGCAGAAGCAAGTGGATCTCTGTGAGTTCAAGGCCAGCCTGGTCTACAGAGTGAGATCTAGGAAAGGCACTAAAGCTACACAGAGAAACTCTGTCTCGAAAAACCCAAAAAAGAAAAAAAAATATTATTCTTATACATTAAATAGTAGATTTTGTGTTACATAGGGCTGGTTGTTCCTAAATAAAATTGGACTTCTAGACTTTTTAACTCTTGTGCACACTTTATGGTTTTTCAGACATCTGGGTGCTTTTAGGCTGTCAAGTATGTGTATGCAAGTCCTTTCCATCATACTGATCTGATGTCCCTTACAAGGTGGATCAGAAAGCCAAATCATTTCATTTCATAGAATTACCACTATATAATGTATATAATGATGGTAACTTCTGATTTTAGGAAAACCTAGAATATCAGTTATCTTAAAGGGATCTTGTTTAAGAAAAGCATTAAGGGGCTGGAGAGATGACTCAGTGATTAAAAGCACTGGCTACTCTTCCAGAGGACCTAGATTCCCAGCACCCATGTGACAGTTCATAACCACCTGTAACTCCAGTTCCAGGGGATCTGATGCCCTCTTCTGGCCTCCACAGGGAAAACACCCACACACATAAAGATTAAAGAATAAATAAAATTTAAAAAGAAAAGCATCAATGAGCAAAGCAAAATATTTACATTCAGTTATTTATTTTTATTAGTTTTTGAGGCAGGATCTCATGTAGCCTGGACTGGCCTCAAACCCACTGAGAAGCTAAGAGTAACCGCCTGCCTTCCCTCCTCAGTGCTGGAGTTACAGGCTTACACTCATATGCCTGCTGTATGCAGTGCTAGGGTTTGAACCCAAGGCTTCATGAATTTCAGACAAGCTCTCCACCAGCCGAGCTACACCCCAAGCCCTACATTCAGTTCTTAAATACTGATGTAATACTTTAACAGTTGAAAAATCAAGTTACAGTTCAAAACTATAGCAGGTTATAGTTCAAAAGCTTGAAATCACTGCCCTGATTAGAAGGAAATGTTTCCCAGAGCTCCACCTGGGTCTCAGCCGTGGATCTCTGCATCCGCTTCCATCAGACAGTGGAGCTCCAGGAGTCCAATCGGTGAGAGAGAGGAGGGATTGTATGAGTGAGAGATATTGAGGCCGTGATTGGACAAAGCAAGGGACAAATAGCCAAACTAGCAGAAACACATGAACTGTGAACCAATGGCTGAGGAGCTCCCATGGAACTGGACCAGGCCCTCTGGATAAGTAATACAGTTGATGAGCTTGAACTGTTTAGGAGGCCCCCAGTCAGTGGAGCCGGGACCTGTCCTTGGTGCATGAGCTGGCTTTTTGGAACCTAGGGCCTATGCTGGGACACTTTGCTCAGCCTTGGTGTAGGCAGGAGGGGACTGGACCTGCATTGGCTGAATCTACCAGGTTGGACTGACTCCCCAGGGGAGACCTTGCCTTGGAGGAGATAGGGATGGGGGGTGAATTGGGAGAGAGGTTGGGGGGTAAGAGAAGGGAGGACAGGGGAATCCGTGGCTGATAATGTGAAATCAAGTTAATTATAAAATAAAAATATTTATAAAAAAAAAAAAGAAGGAAATGTTTTTAAAGAAGCCTTGTTCTACTTGTAGAGCAGAGAGTATTCAAAGTTTGCTGTAGGGATAGGTTGTTGATCATCTTTAGTAGTCTATAAACTCCCAACTAACACATGAGTGTTGGCTTTCCCAGATTGTTAGGTGTAAATGAGAGCATAGTGAAACCACCTAACCGGACCTCTCATTGGGTGAAAAGAAAGGTTTCTGGGAAATAAGAAACTGCTACATGTCTGTCTCTCATTAGGGGGAGTCCAAAGCTGCCATGGCTGCCTCCCTGGGACAGAGAGGGTGGCAAGGAAAGCATTGCCAGGTACAAGGTTGCTCTGGTGAGGAGAGAGCTGTAAACTGGAACAGCCTGAGGTTTAGGGTAGCAGTGGAGGGTGGGTGGGGTTGCCGGCCAGAGGACCCCGGTGGCTTTGATGTGTGTATATGTTAATAGGGACCAGTGGGGCCCAAGGAGCCTTGAGGTTTGTGCCTTTATGCCATACACATCCCATCATGGTTGCTTGTCCCTTGCTGCCCCGCTTTAGACCTCTTCATCCTTTTTGTAGTCCCTTTCTATTTTGATGTCCTACAGAAACACACACACACACACACACACACACACACACACACACACACGCACGCGCACGCGCACACACACACACACACACAGATGTATATGAATTTAAAGTTACATCTGCATGTGTGAGAAAGCATGTATAACTTATTGTTCTGAGTCTGAATTGTTTAATTTCACATAATGATCTCTAGGAAGTGAAATTTCAAATTTATCAAATTTTGAATTGTACGTATTTATTCATGGTTTAAGTATATAAATCCGATTTTCTTTATGAACCAAATACTTTCAGCCTCTGTAAATTAAAAAGACTGAATGTGATATTTTCTGTCAATTTTAGCCTGTTCCCAGAACATTGGCATCGATTCTAGAATGCCTAATTATTGCTCATTCAGTTGGAGTGGAAAGTCTTTTTGCTGACTGCATGAAGTAAGTCACCTTATGCAGTGCTGTGGTTATTGTGTGTCCTTTATATATATGTATACATAACGTACACTCCTACTCTCTAACATTCGTGGGCAGTTTTAGTCTTGGTCTGTTTTTTCAAACACAGTTCAAGTGCTTAACTAGTTGTACCAATTGAGAAGTTAGATTTAGATGTTACTTAAGACACATGGGGTCAGTTTCATTGAAGATAAACCAGGGCTATGTAAAAATGTGCACATAACCAACATGTATGTGTTTCTGTGCGGGAATGCCTTCAGGCATCACGGCAGTCAGAGAAACAAACCATGAAGAGATGAGAATGAAAACTCCATTCAGCCTGATTTAGTCGGATCAAACTTAGGGAGTCTGGTGCCAGGCAGTTTATTATAAGCATATTTAAACACAGTACCATTTGGAAAAGAGTTTCCAGGCAGGAATCATTCCAGTTCCAGGGGCACAATAAAGCTTAAGGTGTGACTACTTAGAAACGCCCTTAGAAACAAAGTGCATGTGACCACCAGGGTGGGTTCTATAGATAAAGGGCCTCGGATCTAGTGTGGTCTCTGACCGAGACAGCATTGAGGTCAGCAAGCTATAAAGTGCATGTGACATCCCCCTAAGTATGGGTTCTGTTAGGGTTAGGGTCTTTGGAGGGAGAGTCTGGGGTAGACATGCTAGGGGATTTGGGTGAGGTCTGACTCTACAGATAGCAAAGGTCACCAGGTTATTAATAACATCCACTCCTAGCTTTCTGGGTGGAAACAGGTATTTTATTTCTGCTACTGAGGAGACAGCCCTGCGTGATAACAGTCCTGGTTTCTCCACTATTTATCCATGAGCATGATGACCTCATGCCCTCTGCGTTTCTGAAAGTGAATATAGTTAAGTCCATCTTAGAGCCTGTAAAATTAAGTGAGGGTTGGTCCCAATATGTGGTTTATATGTGCTTATATGATTGAAAAAAATACTGACTTTTAATTTTTTTCATTACTCTAACTTGGATTATTTTACTTTAACAGCTGGATTATCAGCCATTTTGCAAGGTTTTGGTCAGAAAGAAGCTTTGCAAATGTACCTCCTGACATTCAGAAAACTTGTCTCAGTATGCTGATTCAGTCCTTAGTAAGTATACTCTAAATGCTTTATGTGTGCCATCAGGCAGCTTAGTCAATGACTGGAATGCAGAAATTGAATGTTAATGTTCCTGTAAAAGCAAGGTGAGAGTCACAGTTCAGATAACTCAGGACCAAAGTGGAGATTCAGCCCTGAAATCCTGTTCTTCTGAAGCTTCTCTCAAGTGCTTACTTCACTAGTTCGGGGTAGAACCATTAACATAAGGGTTCCAGAAATGGAGATTGTGCATTGGTTCAGCAGTGCAGGGAAACTGACATCACCAGGGTGATTCAGAACATAACACTGGACCTTCTCAGGAGCATCATCTTCAAGGGATCGGTTCACCACCTGGTGACAGGTTGTTTACAGGAGGCAGCTTTCCTCATTGAAAAGGTACATTTGTTTTTACTAGAATAGATGTTTACTCTGGACGTGAATTTACCTTCCTAACTCTCCGTGTTTCTGCTAAAACTGCTATCCATGAATGTATGGACTTCCTTGTCTATCATCTTTGTATTCTACACAGTACAATAATGACTAAGAAATTCACATCAGAAATGAAAATCAATTTGAGCTTGCAAATTTCCCTATTACCCTGAAACTCCTGTGTAGCATGAATCTTAAAAGTTCTTATTAATAAAATCAAACCTGAGCCGGGTTTTGGGGTGAACACTGGAAGATCAGAGAGACAGAACAAGCCACAGCTATCTCACCTCGCTGGATCCTCAGCTGGTCTTGTTTCCTCAGACTGGAGGCCTCTGAGTCTTCATCCAGAATGGGTCTCAGCTGAACTGCTGCTAGAAGCCTGAATGCTTAACCAGGCCAAATGCTTAACCAGGCCAAATGCTTCTATGGGCAAATGCCTCTATGGGCAAATGCCTCTAGTTTCTGGTCCTCACGCCTTATATACCTTTCTGCTTTCTACCACCACTCCCTGGGATTAAAGACTTGCTTTCTGGGATTAAAGGAGTTGGTCACCATGCTTGGGTGTATCCTTGAACACATGGGTTTCTGCCTCTGGAATGCTAGGATTAAAGGCGTGTGCCACCACTCCCTAACCTCTGTTTAACATTGTGGCTGTTCTGTCTCTGACCCCAGATAAGTTTATTAAGGTACACAATATTTTGGCGAACACAATACCACCACACTCCTGGTCTGATGGAATAGAGGAGGGTCTTTAGAAGATGTGTTACAGTGCCAGCTAGGTGGCAGTACTTTCCCAGGCTGAGGTGGTGTCTCCAAGATGCAGTGTACACTACGTCAGCTTTTTGTTTAAGGTGCTGTTTCTCTTGTAGTCAAAATTCCTGTACCCAGAAATCAAGATGGGGAGGTGGGATTGACCCCACACAGAATTGTTCCTATTGACCTAGTAGCAAAATTTTGCCTCTCCTCTCTGTAACTTTGGGCACAAAGTTTTAGAGACCTTAGCACCAGCAGAAAGAATGCTTCCACCAGGAATACATACAGGAAGGATTCCATTGAGCTGATAGTTGAATTAACCTTCCTCTAGCTGGTTTGCAAATCCATGTAGCCAAGAAGTAGCTTGGCTGTTAAGGAGAGATTGGGCTGCTACTCTCCAGTGTGGATAAGGAAGACTATATCTGAACACATCTGGAATGCAGTACACCCAGGTTCTGTGCATCAGATCAGCAGGAAGCAGTAACAGTTTATGAGCAGTGACAATAAGGACCTAGGATTTTTAACAATGACAGTCTAGCCCATTCTGCCAGATTAGGAGCCACACAGCAGAGGCAGCTGCTAAAATCAAAAGGAATGTGGAATCAGGAGTGGAGGAAGGTGATTATAAAAACAGAAAGAAAAAAAAAAAAAAGACCGTGTCAGTTCCAGAATGAGCCACAGTTAGGACACGTGCCGTATTCACACTCTTCTGTTTGTCTGATTAGTAGTCAAATGTCCTGATTTTAACTGTGACTTCATTGCTGAGGTCTAAGACATGCTGGTACCAGTTCACCTTGTGCCTCCATATTTGTTGATAGGCCCTGAGAACTGAGTCTGTTTGAAGAGTAATGCATATCACACATAGCATATACACAGACTTTGGTATTTATTTTCTCTTTTAAGAAAAGAGTTAGCATGTTGTATAGGAGTGACACCTGTGTCATTTTAGGGAACAGCATGACTTACTCTTTCCACTAGGGAGCAAAGTGCAGTTCACAGAGTTACATTCAGGTGCCAGGTTGACAGGGTTTGGTTATGTGGTGTTGTAACATTTGCCTGGCAGTGATTCTGTGTCTACATCCTAACTTCCTTCTGGTCTACATCCAGTTAGAGTGACCACAAAAGTGGGGGTTTTGTTAGTTTTCTATTGCTGTGATAAAACATCATAACCAAAACCAATTTAGGAAGGACCTTTCTAGACAACAGTCCATCACTGAGGAAAATCAGGGCAGGAGCTCAAGGCAGGAGCTGATGCAGAAGCCTGGAGGGGTGCTGCTTACTGGCTTGCTCTCCATAGCTTACCCAGCCTGCTTTCCTATAACACCAGGACTACCAGCCCAAGGATGGCCCCTCCCTCACAAGTGAACTGGCCACTCCCACACAATTAGCAATCAGGAAAACATACCACAGGCCTATCTGGTCTGGGAATTTTCTTAATTGAAGTTTCCTCTTGCAGAATGATGCTAGCCTGTGTCTGGTCGACATAAAACTAGCCTGCGCAAGCAGTGTGGGGTGAGATTTAGAGAAGATGTAGTAAAGGCAGATGCTGCTGCTGTTGGCTTCACAATTTGCTGCATATTTGCTGAATCTTTTTGTTGACACTGAACAGCACTCAGGCCTGCAACTGTCCCCTCCTTCAGCTTCTCTTACCTTAGACAAGGAGTGTCCTGTGTGTGTGTGTGTGTGTGTGTGTGTGTGTGTGTGTGTGTCTTTCTGTCTCTCTGTCTCTGTC
This sequence comes from Peromyscus attwateri, assembly GCA_902168425.1. Taxonomy (NCBI): domain Eukaryota; kingdom Metazoa; phylum Chordata; class Mammalia; order Rodentia; family Cricetidae; genus Peromyscus; species Peromyscus attwateri. Next base: position 48,515 of record CABHPP010131353.1, on the reverse strand, counting down.
TCTGTCTCTCTGTCTGTGTCTCTGTGTCTCTGTCTCTGTCTCTGTCTCTCTCTCTCTCTCTCTCTCTCTCTCTCTGTGTGTGTGTGTGTGTGTATCTGTCTGTCTGTCTCTCATACACTTCTAAGCAGCCCTGCTCCTGTGATTTATCCATCGTTAAATGATAACATGAGACTGGGTAACACAGGTGACTAAATCTAACTGGGAAAACAAGTGTAGCTCATGAGGTGCCACTCATGTACTCTGAATGCCGAGCTTCAACTAATAAAGGGCGTTGTCACTTGTCACTGTTTTGTTAGTTTTCTTCATTATTGAGTAGTTACTCCCATTCATGAAGGGAGTTACTCCAGCTGTAATTCGGTTCAATAGAAGCATTATTTACTGCTAACTACAAGTAGTACCCCTAAGTAGTGGAGTGTTTTTATCAGACACTTAGAGTTCATATATTGTTATTTTTGTGAAATTTAATATAAGACAGGTACTGTTTTATCTGTTTCATAGACGAGAAAAGAATGGTCTGGATGTTTTCTTTTATGTTTACATCAGTAAATGACAAAGAAGGTTTAAAATATATTGCTGCCATTCTAAAAATACTAGTGTTTAGGGTCATGTCAATTTTATTTAAAATTTAGACCCAGTCTTAAAATAGTACCCAGCATATATTAGGTACTTGGTATATTGTCAAATAGATGAATGAATGACTGAATGTGAGACCACAGAGACTACAATAAATGTGACTGGAGGAAGAGAGGTGGTTTGAGCCAGAGGACAGAGAACAGTTTCAAACTAGAGAAGTAGGTTGGGGGATTGCTGATGGGGCTCCACGGTGCTGCGTCTGGAATAGAGGAGGTGAGCCTGATGCAGGTCAGTTAACACCCACACTGGAGGAGGTGTTAACTGAATCAGATGTCTTGTAATGGGTACAAGACATTTTGATTTTTCATAAGTGGTAGCTGAGTTTAATTGAAGAATAAGTCCATCAAACCATGCTGCTCCTTCTTCTTTACAATTGTATTTTTATTCTGTCGGCCTATTCATAACCTTACAGTGGGTATAAGTATCAAAATGAAATGAAGGGTCACAGGTCTCTCACTTTAAGTCAAAAGCTAGAAATGATTAGCCTGGGTTTCGAGGAAAGCGTGTCCAAAGAAAGCCCAGACAGCACTTGTGTGTCTGAGACCAGCCTGAGTTACACGGCAGCACGCCGTCTCAGGAACAGAATTCAAATCAACAGACCAGCCTGAGTTACATGGCAGCACACCGTCTCAGGAACAGAATTCAAATCAACAGCAGCAGAAGAGGAACTGAAACCTAGGCCTGTTGGACCAGGTAGCCAAGTTATGGATGCAAAGGAAAAGTTAATAAGGAAATGTAAAATGCTGCTATAGTAAGCACACAGGAGACAAGAAAGCAAAACAGCTTTGCTGCTGGTGCAGAGGCTGTTGGGTCAGAGCCTCATTAGGAAATTACCCAGAAGACCTAGCTAAGATGCTTGATTGGTGACCACATAAACAGTTTTCAGTACAGATTACACAGCTTTGTGTTGGAAGAAGATGTCATCTAGGATTCCACAAGCATCAAATGACTTTCTGATTCTCACGTTAGGGACTCATGCTCTGATTACTTTAAACTGATGCTTGTGTTGACCATTCTGAAAATTTGGGAGCCCTTAAGAATTATACCAAACCCATGCAGCCTGCACTCTGTAAATGGAACAACGAAGTCTGAAGTAGTGTCTGTTCATGACGGAATTTGATGAATACTTTAAATTCACTGTAGAGACTTCTTCCTCAAAAAAGAAGGAAAAGATTCCTTCTAGAATACTACTCATTGACTATGTACTTGGTACTTGTTCACCCAAAAGCCCTTATGGAGATGTGTGATGGATTAATGTTTTTATACTTGCTAACCCAGAATCCATTCTGTGGTCCAGGAATCAAGGAGTAATTTCTATTTTCAAGTGTTATTATTTAAGAAGTATGGTTTATAACGCCGTGCTTCCACACATAGTGACCCCTCTGATGCATCTGGCTAACCAAAGGACGTTGGAACATTCTTGGAAGGCGTTTCTCAGTCTAGATGCCATTAAGGGTATTCAGAGTCCCGGGGACATGACTCAGCTAGTAGTCACAATGGCCTGAGTGTGAGTCCCAGGACCCACACTAAAAAGCTGTCATCTCAGCACACCACTGTGTTTTAATATAAGCATTGCTGCTTATCTTTTTTGTTGTTTTTTAAAAGATTTATTGTGTATGTGACCTGAATGTGTCTCTCTTTCTCTCTCTCACACACAACTCGCACATACACACAGCTTTAGCAGACATTTGGAAGAAACACACTCTAATCATCCTGGTTGAATGATTTAGGGAATTTAAAACTCAGTGAAGGAAATAAATGAAGATGTGGTAGAAATAGTAAGAGAAATGAAATTAAAAAGCAAGTCTAGAAAAGTGACTGAATTGCTACAACCTCTTGATGCTACTTTCATGAATGAGTAGCTGCTGCTTATTTTTAAGATGAGCAAAGAAAGTCGGTTCTCTCTTTTTTGGGGGGGGTGGGTCGAGCCAGGGTTTTTCTGTGTCACAGACCTGGCTGTCCTGGAACTCCTTATGTAGACCAGGCTAGCCTCAAACTCAGAGATCTGCCTGCCTCTGCTTCATGAATATTTGGATTAAAGGTCTGTGCACCACCATGCCCAGCCCTGAAAGACAGTTCTTAAGGTGGAATCTACTAGAACAGATGCTGTGAACAGTGTTAGAATGATAGAGCATTCAAATGGTACATAAGTGTAGTTGGTAAGAAAGGGACAGAGTGTTTTGTTAGTTAAAATTTTAATTAAAATATAATTGCCTCACGTCCTTCTTCTCTGTCCTCCCTCAACCCCTCCCATGTTCCCTCTCCCCAGCCCCTCCCATGTTCCCTCTCCATCTCCCCAGCCTCTCCAATGTTTCTTCCTTTCTGCTCCAATGTCCCCTACTCCTCACCCCTTCTCAAATTGATGGCCTCTTTGATTATTATTACACACACATATATGGGTGGGGGGAGGGGGGTTAGAGATGCATAACTGCGTAAATAAATACACAGACACACACACACACACACTACACACACACACACACATACACACACATACACACAAAACCTCCTGAGTCCATTTAGTGTGGTTTGTATATATGATTTCAGAGCTGATCACTTTATTGGATAACCAGTTAGGGGACTCATCCCCATGAGATGCTAGTTCTTCCTCTCAGGGTTTGAGAGTATTGACTCAAAGGTTAAAAGTTCTGTGGTTAAATGTAAAGTATTTGTAGGTGAAACAGCATCACATTCTACAGAGAAATCTCTTGGAAGGAAAGGCTAGTGTGGCAGACCTCATTTTCGTCTTATTTTAAGAACGTAGCAGTCTCCCCAGTCCTCTTCATCAGACACTGTCTTGATGAGTCAGCAGCCGTCAGCCTTGAGACGAGGTCCTACCAGAAAAGATTCTGACTCACAAAGTTGCAGGTGCTCATTGGCTCCTCAGTAGTACAGATCTTTATGATATGTGCATTTCTTTAGGTGTGATGGCTTTGTGTACTTACTAAACCACGCTGCAGTATAAGGTTTCCATGTTCTTCAGAACGGAAATTAGACTCTTCTTCCTGCGAGGTAGGACAGTGCCTTTTAGGGTGACTGGCTTGCTTCGCCATGGTGCTCACTCTCGTGTGGTATGGAACTGACTTCAGCATTTCAGCTGCCTGATCTTCATTTAGCGTAGATTGGTTTCTGGAGACCCACCTTGCTTTTTGTTTAGAACTTACTTTGTTGATTATTTTTCATTTCCCTTAATTCTGTGTTAGTGTCTGCATATTAGACAAGCTTGACTTTCTATTGTGTTAGAAAAAGCAGCCACCTTTCCTGGTCTTCATGGAGTGGCCTCCTGCTGGAGAGACTGATCAGCCCATCAAGTTGTGATCTTCTCAGGTCTTCTTACTAATCTCCTGTTTCTTTGTTCCTCGTGAGCCCAGGCATGCGGCCTGTGCTAACTCCCATTAATGTTCTGAGTCAGTGAGACTGACATCACCCCAGAAAGTTGAATCACTGAACACTGTCCAACTTCTAAGAGCCCATGGTAACCAAATGTAAGCTAGCAGTGCTAATATATCTGTGGTCTGTGTTCTGATGGCCCTCAGTTGACTAGGGGATGGTGGACCCCATTATCATTCAGGGAAAGGTTAGGTTAACAGTCAAGACCTTCATCAGAATTAGGACTTCAGGTTCGCATTCCAGTTCTGTCTCTCTCCAGGAGATGCTGAGAACTTTTGTTTGTTTTGTTTTGTTTTGTTTTGTTGGCTTTCTGCTGAGCCCCAAGGTGAGAGATTCTTCAGAAAGTCCTGAACAGAGGTGAGCCCCAGCCATTCCCACGGTGAATATACCAGTAGACTACCAGTGCTTCTCAAACTTTAAATCCATAAAAGGCACTTACAGATTTTAAGTGTGTGGACTTTATAGTTCACTAAGTCAAAGGAAGAGCCAGGGATTCTGTATTTCTTTTTTTTTTTTCTTTTTTTTTCGAGACAGGGTTTCTCTGTGTAGCTTTGCGCCTTTCCTGGAACTCACTTGGGAGACCAGGCTGGCCTCGAACTCACAGAGATCCGCCTGCCTCTGCCTCCCGAGTGCTGGGATTAAAGGCGTGCGCCACTACCGCCCGGCGATTCTGTATTTCTAATAAGCTCTGGCTAATCCAGTGTCACAGGTCACACACTGAATAACAAGTAGCTAGTAAATGTGTCCAGCTTTCCTCATCGTAGTTCAGGTGACCTTGAGGTCACTTCCTGGTGATCTAGTTCTCAGTCTCAGTCTTTAGTAGAATCCAAGACAAGTAGTATTGACCTATCAACTCTATTTCTAGGAATGTATACTATATCTCTGTTTACATATGTATAAAATATTATTATATGCAAGGTAACTCACTATTACATAACAATAAAACATTGGGAACCATGTATATAAGTAGAGGACTGTCTGTGTATTTATTTTGTTAATTTATTTCTTGACAATTTTAAACAAGTATATAATGCATTCAGGTCATATTCATACCCACCCCCCACTGGTGGTCCTCCTCACCAAGTCCTCATCCCAGTTTCATGTCCTTCTGTTTGTTTTTGTTTTTACCTGGCAACCCACTGGGTTTACCCAGGGTTAACTGTGTGGACATGGTCCTGAAGCATGAGTAACTCAATGAAGACAATGACTTCCTCTCTTCCAGCAGCCTTGAACTGCCAATTCCTCCCCGGGGCAGGTTGGGCCCCATGAGCCCCTCCCCTATCTATGACTGAATATTTATGGGTCCAGCTTTGTGTTGGATTTTGTAGCAGCCATAGCTGCTGTGAATTTGTTAGTACCATGGCCATGTCATTCAGCTCTTACATTCTTTCTACCCCCTCTTGAGTGATGTACCGTGAGCCTTGGAGTAGGTGGTTTGGGTATCCTGTTTAAGGCTGAGAATAGTAAAAATCTTATGAACATAGAGTTTCTGTATTGACCCATTCTGTAGTAGGCCCTACAGTACAGCAGTAAGCAAAACCAGATGTTGAACATACAGTACAGATGTTATGTTCGTATTTGAATAATCTTATCTGAATTAAGTGCTTTAAAGAAAAGGGACAAGCTCTCTGATAGCATGTACAAAAAGCATGTGGTAAAGGTGTAAGGATCAGGGAAGCCGGTCCTCAGTAATTAAAGAATGTCCAGCATCCATGCTAAGTACTCGGTGTTCCATTTCATTGCTGTGTAAGAAACCCATCCCGCAACTGAATGCTAAAAACTGTAATTTGTTATTTCTAAAATGATGGGGGTTGACTGGCTGACCCTTCGCCGATATTCTCTTAAGATGGCTCCTATTGCTACAAGGAGCTGTTGGCTGAGCTGCCGCTGGACCCACTCCACATAGTCCTCTATAGATGTGGCAAAGATAATAGCTACCTGCGACTGTGTTTCTCACAGGAAACATCCCTATGAGAATGATTTGATTTGCTTACAAAGTTATTTTATGAATAGTAATACTACCTAATTTTTCCAAATGTTTTTAAAATTCTAGAATCATAGGAATGCTGCTTTTCTTCTGATGGAGAGTGACAGGCTAATCATGGGTTTACCTAGAGTAAAGTGGACAGAAGCAGCATTGGCAATGGCGTCCCAGCTGCAAGAAGAGTGTGTGGCGTTTATTGTAGAAAATTTCTCAAAGATCATTGAGAGTGAAAATTTCACTCTGCTCTTACAGGTACTGTGTCCAGAGGCTGTGTATTGCTCAGTCCCGTCTTGGTGTTCTGGTTTTAATTACATAAGTGCTTTTAAAGTCAGGTTGCCTTTGATTAAAATATTCTGACAAGTAAATTCCACAGCAGATGGCATGTTTGCAACAGATTTGGAGCATGGTGGACAGGATTTTTGGCTCACAGATGAGAAAGCAGGAGGGACAGGTTTGAGTGCCCTGGCAAGGCACATTGTCACTTGGGCCAGCTCTGTTCCTCGGTCACCATGGGCACATTTTAGAGACCTAAGTTGTAAAGATGGTGGTTCTCTAAAACTCTGTTTTCATAAGGAACTACTTTCTCTATTTCTAGGTTCAATTATTAGGCTACATTAGCTCCTGAAAACACTGTGTGCACACATGTGCATGTGTGCGTTTGTGTGTGTGTGTGTGCGTGTGTACAGGCATGCATGTGTGTATGTCTGTGCACGTGTCTCGTGTGTACCTGTGTGCATGTATGTGTGTGTGCGTGTGTGTACGTGCATTCATGTACCTGTGTGTCTTGTTCAGGTGTGTGTCTGTGTGCATGTGTGTGTCTGTGCATGTATCTCGTGTGTGTGTGTGTATGTGTGTGTGTGTGTGCGCATGGAGGGGGTAGTGCATGCTCATGGAGTCTTCGAACAGAAAAGGAAAAGCAGATGTGTTTTCAGGTGATGTTGTGTGCCCAGCCGTGACAGTTGTCCTGCTGCTACACTAGACTTTAACATTTCTTGTATATTTTACATGTATTTCATTAAATGTCAAATTCTGTGTTTTGTAGTCACAAGCAATGAGCAGCACAGCCCATCTGTTGGACAAAATTTTTAAAGCAATTGAAGACAATATTACCACTGAAAATAGTTGCTCCCTCCTTATGGCTCTGGACACGTTACTGAATTCTGAAAGTACAAAGGAAATGGTACTGAATATAACAAAGTTCATTAAAATATGTAATATTGTAAACAGTTTGAATGTTGCACAGGTCATTGTAGTCAGGTACTGCGCACCTTGGGACTTGATACAGTTTCTTGTATCTATTTAGAATATTTCCTAATAAAAAATTTTTTTTCAATTATGTTTGCTTTCAAATTAATTTTTTATTAAAGTTTAGAATTAGGCAGTTTGGATCCTTAATTCTAAGCACAGCTTGGGACTTAGCAATTATCTGGCACAATGTAACTTTGGTATTTTTCTCTGATAATTATAATAAACTTATGTATAAAATGTATATTTTAGTATTTTTCATCATTAGTGCCTTTTATTTTATGGTATTAGTAATTCCTTTTTTCTCAAAACAAACCTTATTTTTAAATTAAATTGAGTAGGAAAAATGAAAAATTTAAATATCAGTTCTTTTTAAATACAATTAATCAGTAACAATAGATAATTACTAATTATTGCATTTTTATTCTACAAGAATGATACAATATTTCATCAAATTTATTATTATTACATAAAGTATTTGACCTTGTCATGTCATAGTTGATGTGAAAGGTTGTGGAAGGTGTTCGTATAAAACCCATTGCTGTTTTAAAATCATGTTTCAAGAGTAGCATTTAGCTCCATGTTCACTATAAAATCCTGTTAATGAGTGAGCCTTCATAAATAGCATGTGCTTGATAATCTTAGAAATGTAACTGATGACATCATTGATCTAGCTTAGGAGTAAGTAGATTCGGAAAGGAATAATGACTGGTTGCTATGACAATGTGGCTCTCACCAGCTGCTGATTTGTTGCTGGAACACAGGGCTTTACGTGCAAGATCCAAGCTGTGCGTGATAAGCTGTGGACCTTCCTGGTTCAGTCTTTCTATGCTGTTCGTCACACAGAAGGCTGGAAACTGGTGCACATAGATGACCAGCAGAAAATCCAAGCAGGTATGTTAATCTTCGAAGTTTCTTATTCTCATGTTGTGATCTTTGTGAGAGCAGATATTTTGAAGGCATTCTGAATTCTGGTTAATTAGCATTTGTGAGCTTCTGTTCAGTAATGGAGTGCCACCCAAAACTAGTGATGATGTGTTAGGCTGCTTGGAGAAACCATGCTTTATCTGCTGTTCTTAGAAAATGTATGTAATTATCAATTTTTAATCCTCATATTTATTAGCTACAATATTCTGGCCAAATTTGCTAAAAAAAAAAAAAAAAATCCTTGTGAAGAGCTTAGATGTGTAAAAGGACACAATCTGTACAGTCAGATCACCAAGCATACTCTGTCCCCTGTGAAAATGTATTTCATCGTGAAGCTTCCCATCCTTTTCATAAGAACCTTTCTTGTGGTTTTGCTGAGATTAGATGGCTTTATTTCACGAGTGACTGGTTCAGGGATGCAGTGTGTGCTACTGCGGAGGGTCCCTCGGGTGCCGCACAGTGATCTCTGACATTTACTAGGTACTGTTTGAAACATTAGCATTAAACAAAAGATGTATATCTGTCAGAGAGTGTTTGTGTTTAAAAAGTATTGAAATAGAATTTTGAGGGTGTGGAACTAAAATGGCTTCATGACTATTTTTAGGTTAAAGCAGGTGCCTCAGAAATCACACTGGCATGTTAGCAGCTCTACGTTTTTATTTTTTATTTTTTTTGACATTAAGCTAAAAGACTATATTTTATGGAACAGACATTTTAGTGTTCTAAAACATGGAAGCTGTATATGATAAAATATATCTCAGCTACATTAAATTCTTAAGTGATACATTTATGGTGAGGTCTGCTTACTGAAGCAACTAGATGTAATTTAAAGAGCAATTTTCAAAGATAATTTTTTTCATGTAATAAAAATCATCAAACCTTTAGAAATTGAACACTTTTTCCTTGTGACTTTTCTGTGCTGAATTTTAGACATTAGCTTTCAAAATCTGCAATGAGAAGATGCAAAGATAAGCACCCTGTCAGTGGGTGTCCAGTGAGCTCGCTTCTGATTGGTAGTAAACTTTGTTTTTCTCTTTTTTAGAGGATTTCACTACTAAGTTGAATTTCAGTGTTCTTTATAGTACTAATTGCAAATCTGAGTAAGTTTACACGTACTCATATACATCCGTAGATAAATTGTTTGTGGTAATGCAGTTAATTATCATATGAACCTCTCATTGTGTTTCCTTGCATCAGGGTAATCTTGAATTTTAAGTGGTTGAGGTGTAGTGAAGCCTGACCTGTGTGTGATTACTGTTGTGGCTCATCTTTGTTCTGACATTCTCTTGCTGAGTTACTGGTTGGAGAATTTTTTTATTTGCTGTGTATTATTGTGCAGCCATTTGATTATTGCAAATCAGTCCTTGCTCTGTCGTGTAGCATGCATCCTGTGGAACAGAAATTGTAGAAGATGCTCGATAGCTGTTTACTGAAAATAAATACATTTGAGAAATTGTCTGTGCCGATACATTCCTTCAAAGTAAAACCTCAAGCCCTGTAAACCTTGAAAATCCAAACTGGACGTTAGCGCTCGCCCTCAGATTCTTTCTCTGCCTTTTCCTGGTGCTGAGCATGAGGCCCCCAGTAATTCCCGCATAAACTTACAAAGTGAATTTTTATTTAGCTCCAGTGAGGATGGATGAGTTGCAGGATTGTCTCCAGCTGTGTTCTCAGAACTACATATGTTTCTCTTCTCTTTCCACCATTATAATCAATCTGTAAAACCAGAAAATATTTTTAATTTCAGCAGAATATTTTTATGGTATTGGATATTTTCTCATATTAAATTATGTGTAAAATATTATTTTTTTAATTTAGAAACTAAATGAAACCAGATATTTAAATTTTTATAGTTTGTGAAAATTCTAGATTTTTTAAATGAATGTATGTGATTTTACATTTTCATTTATTAACTTTAAAAACAAAATTTTCTGGATCAGAGAATAAGATTGAAGAATAAGTTCTTTATTCTAAAATGTGATATAAATTTGATATAGACTGGTTTGCTTTCAAGTTGGGTTTTTTTTTTTTTTAATATCTATCAAATTCTAACATTTTCTCCTGACATTCTATTTTTCCTGGGCTTCTCTGGTAATAACAATGTTTCTGATAAAAATAAATTGCTTGGTTTTTTTCCACAGCTGCATTTGACAAAGGTGATGATCGAAGACTTGGCAGAAAGCCTGTGCTCACCAGTTCTCAGGTAAACATCCAGCACTGTACAGGTCCCAGTGAGAAAGCTATTTAAATTTATTATTTTATATTTCAAAATAAATCTTTTATTAATTAAAGATGTTCTTAAGCGGAAGTAATTTTGAGTCTAAAAAAATCAACTAAGCATTTAATATATACATTTTAAATTATGTAAATTTCTAATATTCATTTGGTATAGGAAATATGTGTCTTTTTCATTTCCTGGAAAATTTTTTTGGCAAATTAACATACTGGAGCTGTTCCAGTAAACCAGGAGTTGTTTAGACATCTGTGATCCTGTTTGATTTCTGCTTTTAGACTGCCTTCCCATTACTAGAACATGACAAGGTTCTAGAGACTCCCTGTGTAATCGTCAGAGTAACCTGACTGCACCCCATTCTTTAAACACTAAAATGGCAATTTTGCTATTTTTCCTTTTTAAAAAAATTACTTGATGATTTTATTATAACCTGAAATGTATTTTTCTTCCTTCCAAATGGTATTATATTATACAGATATTCTTGTAATTAGTAAAATGTGTAAGTACAAAATGAGACTGTGCATATTCCAGTGATAATATGGACATTTAGCATTCTAATTTAGAATGTAAAAAACATATTTCCGTTGAGAATTAGGTAGGGATACCGTTTTCTTCCTTATAACCCATTAGGTAGGAACTACCTACTTCTGCAGCTGTGACATAACCCCAATATCTCTGATTAGAAACTGGGATATGGGGCGTTTGTCAGCAAACCTCCTGAGATTGCCTTCTGGAGTGTTTCATATTCTGCTGTGCATCACGACCTGAGCCCCCAGCATCTAATAAATTGAGAATTGCACCCCACATTCCCCAGCGTCAATAAATTGAGAATTACACACCGCAGCCCCCTCAGAGCCAAGAGCGCTGGTGCACTCCTCCAGTCCCAGCCCAGGGAAATGGATGTAGTTCGAAGCCAGCTTGGCTAATGAAAACGTGTCTTAAAACAAAAAAGACAAACAAAAAACACTTTTGAACTCCTTCTCACCTAAAATTTCCATTCTGTGAGCATGGGAGCCCTGACTTCCTAGCCTTGCTGAGTGTGTTCTGTGCTTCCTCACAACCCGCTCTTGCTTGTTCATTTTTCTGTGTACTTTCCCCGGCTTCTTTGACTCGGTTTTGTTTGTCTGGTTTGGGTTTTTTGCAGTGCTGGAAATCTACCCCATGGTGTGCTAGGTCTTGTCCTGCTGCTAAGACAGCAAAATAGAACAAATTCTAATTGTTGTTACTTGTTTCAAAATAAAATGGGGGCGGGTACAAACAAAATGTGAATTGGTAATTGGTAATTGGCCATGAATTGGTAATTATTACTGCTGGATATTAGATACATAGTGACTCATACTGTTCTGTCTTGTGAGTATGTTTATAAGCTGGGCATTGTAGTCTAAGTTAGTAATCCCAACACTAGGGAGACTGAGGCAGGAGGATTGTGAGTTCATGGCCAACATAGAAAAACCTTGTCTCAAAAGAAGTCTGAAGTACCACTAAAATAGAAAAGATGTCGAACAGAAGTAGGTTTCCTTTTAGAAGATTGGTCCTCTTTTTTCATTTTTGTCAATAAACTGTGGTGACCACCCCCAGTTGGCTGTACATTTATAAAAAATGTATATAAACTTTGCAGACATAAGTCTTAAGGCTGCCTAGAAATGTATAGACACCAAATCCTTATCATGCTATATGATATTAATGTGAAATTTCTAAAGGATATATTTATCTCATGTAATACATAAATTTACTCACAGCATAATAGTTCAAAGTTCACAGAGATAATGGTACACTGAGCTAAGTGGGATCAGTTTTAAGCATGGGGAAGAGGCCTTACAGCAAAGCATGCTAAGTTATCAGTGTTAAAAACAGAGAAATATGCCAGGCATGGTGGTGTGTGCCTTTAATCCCAGCACTCAGGAAGCAGAATCAGGTGGATCTTTGTGCATTTGAGGCCAGCCTGATCTACAGAGTGAGTTCCTGGACAGCCAGGGTTACACAGTGAAACCCTGTCTTGAAAAACAGAGGCAAGGAGGAGTATTATGTTTCAAGTTAAGACTTGGTCAAGAAAATAAGAAATGAAGAAAAGTTTACAACAGTTAGAATTCTGGAACACTGTTCTGAAGAAAACCATTCTCTACTCTACAGATACACATAATCTAAAGCCAAAATATGCTTAAAATTTCCAAAATATCCCAGGCCCAGAAAGCCAAAGCTGAGACAGTAATCTGCTGATTCCATTATCACTATACCTTGCTTTTTCCTAGATTTAGCCTTTATTTACTCTTTATACATATACATGTATGCATATACATGTGTGTTGTACAAGTATTTTCATTTTCTCATATACAGAGCCTTTTTATATTTAGAAATTAAGCCTTGAATGATATATCACCACATGCTTATTTTAACAGCAGTTACAAACATTCTTGGACCCCACCAGTATGTTGTGGAATGTAAAGGGGGTTTAATTATAAAAGATAAAGACAATATAAGCTCTGCCTACAGTCTCACTCAGCTTTGCCAAGGGGGAAAAAATCAACATTGTTTACGTATGTTGATGTTTTTACAACATTTTATTCTAACATTCCCACCATCTTTGAGGTAGTTGCTGTACCCTTCCTTATCGAGGTCAGGCCAGAGAATGGTTGAGTAGTCTTCTCTGTGCCTTGGGTTCTCTCCTTTTCAGCTGTTTTCAGGATGTCTTTTCCTCCACAGACTATAGATGGCTAGTACTGAACGACCATCTAGGATTTTTTTTTTAAACATACTCTCTTCCTGGCATAGAGTTGAAGAATTTTTGGTGAAAATTTTTATAATGTCCCTTGATTATACCTTTTAGATGACTACATCCTAATAACAATAAATCATGAGCTCAAGTCCCAATTCTGTCCTTTCCAGGCATGTGACCTTGGGTAAGTCACATGTCTGCTTTAATACCTAATTTCTTATCCAACAGATGAAGATAGCCACAGGCGTTTCACAGCGTTACTTTTAAGGATGAAAGTGAAATGATAGATAAAAATGTTAGCGTGGACCCCGACAATGGCCTTCAGAAACTCTCAAGTGTTATGTACTCAGAACAGCCTGAATCTTCGGGGATTAATTTCTACTGTAACACCACAAATTAAATAAACATTTAGTACTGCATTTCAGATTTGATTGAGGTAATATAGTTAGAAACAAAGTTTTTATGAACAATGATTGAAAAAAGTGATGTAAAAAAAACGTTTTTGAGTGATCCTAAATCCTAATAGGCATTTAAGAGCCAGGGCTGTGCTGTTCCTTGGGAGAGCGCTTGCCTAGCTTAATGTGAGCTTTACTAAATTGTTTCTTATAAAAACTTCACTGAAGCCATGTATCATGGCACACGCCTTTAATCCCAGCACTGGGAGGCAGAGGCAGGTATGGATCTCTGTGAGTTCAAGGCCAGCCTGGTCTACAGACCGAGTTCGAGGCCAGCCAGAGCTGTATAGTTAGACACTGTCTCAACAAATAACAATGACAAAACCAAAACTTCATTGAAACATAAAGTATTCTGTATCAAAGACTTGTCAATTTATAAGATTTTTCTGTCTTTCTTTTTCTTTTAGCAAAGGAGACAAGGCTCTGAAGTTGATGTTATAAAAAAAAGACCTTGGACAGAAAATAACAAAACACCGTGTCGAACATATCTCTCTACTAATCAGAAGATGAAATCTGATGGGTTAGGAGCATCTGGACATACATCTGGTGCTAACAGAAATAGTGTAAATAATGCATTCAAGCATGATGTTAGTACAAAAATATCCAAAGTTACAAAAGAATTGAAAACTGAGGGGAAAAATGTTTCTGGCAAGTCTAAAACTATAATAAAGCCCCAGACAGAAAACAGTGATAACACCAAGTTGGAAGATCTGTCATCCAGAGTTGTGGGAAGGCCGGCAAGAGTGGCAGCAAATGGACAGAAGGACTCGGTGCATGGAAAAGGAGTAAGGCGCCAAGAAGCGCAGACCACGGGGGCCAGGCCCAAGGTCCTCGCTGCAAACCTGAATGTGCGACCCAGAGCCAAGCCTTTGAAAACAGTGGCAAGGGAAGACTCTTCATGCTGCACCACTGTAGGACCCTCTAGTAGATCTGCAAATTCGAGTATGGAGCTTCTGACTTCCGCCGGATGTGTGGATGAGCCTGAAGAAAACGGATCAGTGGGAGACAGGTCATCTGACGAGAAGCCGCATTTGAGTGACTCTCCAGGACAGGCGTTGAGTAATGGAGTCATGTCAACTGTAGGTGGGTTAGCACTCTGTGTGTGTGTGTGTGTGTGTGTGTGTGTGTGTGTGTGTGTGTGTGAGTGAGAGAGGGAGGGAGGGAGGGAGGGAGGGAGGGAGAGAGGGAGAGAGAGAGAGAGAGAGAGAGAGAGAGAGAGAGAACGAACCCATGGCCCTATACATGCTGGACAAACAATCTACATCACCAACTTGAAGCACCGGAAAGGTTTTTTGAGCTAGGTTCTCTGGTAGCCAGTGCTGGTCTCAGGCTTGCTGTGTCGCTAATGACTCTGCCTCCTGCGTGTTAAGATGACAGTTGCTTCCCATCATGCCTGGTTCACGTGGTGCTGGAGGTGAAGCCCAGAGCTTCCTGTGCACCAGGCAAGCACTCTGCTAAACAAGCTGTACCCCAGCCCTGAAGCCCTGATTGTTAGTAGGTCCTAATACTTAAAATTTCCTAGAAAGAACGATCCTTGAATGCTTTAATCACTTTTAAGTGATAAAATGTGTTTTTATGCATATGTGCAAAATGAGAGAACATGGTCTTTCCCCTGTCAGCACTTGATTTTTAGCGTCTAACCTGTATATTTATCCAATTTGTTACTATTTTTAATGTTCTCTTTCTCATGGCTGATATTTCTTAATTTATAGCTGTAAAATCTCGACCAGTTTCAAGAATTACCAATGGAACGTCCAATAAAAAAAGCATTCATGAACAGGACTCTAACATAGGTGGCAGGTAGGACTCTTCACCTGTCTCTGCTGTTTATAAACTAACTTCTGACTGAGCATTTTTAAAGACTTTTCTTCATTTAAATGTATTAGTGAAAATATATTTTTAAACTTTATTTCATATTTATATAAAATGGTGCAATGTAGTAAAAGTTTCTTAGCTATACCAAATGGCATGTGAGGTTATGCATTCTTATCATATATGGTCTACTATTTCAAAACTTAAAGGTTTATGAACATAGGTTTATTTTCAGAAGAGATATATTTCTATTTCTTGACAAGATATGTGGTCATATGTGGCTGTGGTCGTATACGGTGTTTATAAGTTCCTGTGTTGGAGTATCACTGTAATGCTAAGTGCAGTCCTTTTCCTCAGTGTAATCAAAAGGGTGAGTGGTAAAGGCCTTAATGACCCCGCACCACAGGCACCTGTGAAGAAGAGAGGGAGCAGCAATGGGCACACAGCAGCTCAGCCACGGACAAAGAGCGCCCCTCCCACCCTGACTCAGATTCAAGGTAAAGCTGCAGTGGCCCTGAGGATTCTGGGTACGGTCCTGTGTCAGCTAGACAAGCAAAGCTCTGGCTGGACCTGTAGTCAGAGATGAGCAAAGTGGGGCGTGGTTCAAGTTTTATGGTTTTCCTATAAATATTTTGTTGTTGGGGGATTGATTTTGGTTTCCCTGTCCTTCATGGAGAGAAATTTAAAGGAGTCATTGTCTCATCTGTTTTTCTGGTCCTTTTGTGGAGATGCTTAAGTTTCTTGAAAGTTTCCTTGGTGACTAGAGGAATTCTGTCTGTGAACTAGCACTGAAGAGTTCTTAAGGAGCAGCAGGAGCTGGGGGAGTTCCTGCAGAACCTGTCACATGCTGTTGTTTTCAGTGTTCTAAGAAAGAAGAATACTGATTAGGTCACATAATCTGCATAGAGCAGCCATTTTTAAATCTTTCTTTCTTTCTGGGGCTAGTGGTACAGGCCTGTGGTCGTTCCACTGGGGAAATAAAGCTAAAGTCATCCTTGATCAATATAGTGAGTTCAAAACCAGCCTGGACTACATGAGATACTCTCTCAAAATACATAGAAGGGGAGGGAAGGTGGAAGGGGGCTGAGGGAATGTCTCAGTACATGAAGGTTGGGGGGGGGGGGGCAAGTGTAATGAAGCACATTAGAATCTTAGCCCGGGGAGGCAGGATGGATGGATGGATCTCTGAGGCTCGATAGCCAGACAACCAACCTAGTGACAACCTAGCCTCATCCGTGAGCCCCAAGTGCTGGTAAGAGGCTCCTGGGGGTAACAACTGAGATTGACGGTTGGCGTGCACGCACATGCACACATAGTCACACACAAGCACACACACACAAATAGATGCTTTTTATGTATTAAGCACTCATGCGTAAGAGCAGTTCTAGTCAGAAAAATGATCTTTATTTGCATAATGAATTAATACTGAAAGTCAGTTGGAAACTAAAGCAGATAAAATTACTCATATTCTAGTACTAGCTGGAAATTAGACATAAATGACTTCATAGGACTGGGTAGCTCAGCAGCAGAAGACTTGCTTACCTTTCACATGTCCCTGGCCAGTCTCTAGTCCCCCATACCACCCCACCCCAAACACACTCAGAAATAAAGCTGGTAATTGGGGTTGGCAGATTTGAGTGCCCCAAATTTTATTTCTAAGACTTTAACCAGAATGCATAAATGGGATTTTTAATGAAAAATTAATGAACTTTACTCTGCATTTCCTGTATCCGACAGTCCGGTTCTCATTGCAGATCTGGGTTGTTAGCCCTGATAAGCAACAATTGTCATCCTGTAGTGTAAGTTTATTCCAGTTTGAAGAAAAACTAACCATTTGCATAAATGTCCATTTTATTTTAGGTCTGTTCTTGTTTTCAGCTGTGTTGTTTTTTATTCCCCTCTCCCCCAAAAAAACACTTCAAAGAGAGGGCCTTTCTTGCTGCTTTGATAAAAGAAAATCAGATTTTCTACTCTTATACATTTATGCAAATTCAATTTTTGAATAATGATAAAAATTCTTGATGAAAAGAGATTCTACTATAAGGGTTTTTACTAAGGTCTTGGAATAGTCCCTCTATATTTTAAATACTAATAGAAAAGTTTTTTTACTTTATTATTGTTCATTATTCCTTGTCTGTCAGTATTAGATGTCTCCCTTTGGTTGCTTGTATTGATTTTATTTCCTCTAAAGTGATTTGAAAACATTGAATTTCACTCAGAATTTGAGAATACTTTGCATTTCCAACTTTCTTAGGTTCCCATGGAGAGTCCCCACACTCCGTGAGATCTTCAGTGTCTTCCCGGCAGTCTGATGAAAGTGTGACAAAGTTGAGGCACAGTCCAGCTGCAGATAAACAAATACCTAAGAGAAAAATTGTCAAGCAAGGACATGGAACTTTGCAGAAGGTCAATGCAAAAGTGATGCCCATGCCTAAAAACCCAAGTCAGTCCAAGAAAGGTGGAACTCTGAGTAACAAAGATTCAAAACAGAAAGTGCTTCCTGGAGAAGGGTTGCTGCAAACTCAGGCCTCTCAGAGACCTTCCAAAACCAAAGCAGCCACCACACAGAAATGCATACTTCCTGATGCCAGTGACAAGAATCATGTTCTTAAACAGAGGCCTCACAGGTCCCTGGTTAACCTGGCTTCTGAGACCAGTGGTGCTGAAGCACTCCAGTCACTGTGCAGACCACACCCACAGAAGCCATTAGACAGTCAAGAAAAACGGAAACCCGAGCTAGAATGCCAAAATAGTTCAAAGCTGGAGGAATCAATAAAACATGAACTGAAGCCAAAACAAACTAGTGTAGATCAAAGTAACACATCCAGTTACAGAGACTCGAATCACTGCAATGCAAATTTGAATTGCCATAGCACCACTGCTCTAAAATCTGTGATTTCAAGTCCAAATGAAAACTCCATAAACTCTAACCCCGTTTGTGATTCAGACTCAGCAGAGCAAATCTATATATTATCAGAGAGAGAGAAACAAATAGGAAGAAAAAACACAGACACTAAACCAAGTATGAATTGTGTGAAAATGAAAGAAGGTTTACTGTGTGTTCCTGAAGGGACAAGTGGTACCCTAAACTCTGTTCAAGACGAAAGAAAATCATCAGTTCAAAGCCAGTTACCCGATGACTCTGCTACCACAGACAATAAATGTGCTACAGTCAACTCAGCTGTTTCTTCCAGATGTCTTTTGGGATACCCATCAGAAAAAAATTATAAAAATATGGAAACATCAGAAACCCCAGAGAGCCATGAAACTCCAGAAGCTCCATTCATGGGTCCCTGGGATTTGCGCACCAGTGCCACACATCAGAGAGAGAGCCCAGAATCGGACACTGGCAGTGCTACCACATCCTCGGATGACATAAAGCCCCGCTCTGAAGACTATGATGCTGGAGGGTCTCAGGATGACGAGGGCTCCAATGACAGAGGCATCTCCAAGTGTGGCACTGTGCTGTGCCATGACTTTCTCGGAAGAAGCAGCAGTGATACCAGCACCCCAGAAGAACTGAAAGTGTATGACACTAACCTAAGAATTGAAGTCAAAATGAAAAAGCAAAGTGGGAACGACCTTTTCCAAATTAACTCGACGAGTGATGATGAGATTCCCAGGAAAAAGCCAGAAATTTGGTCTCGGTCCACAATAACCCATCCCAGGGAAAAAGAAAGTATTCCACGAGGCATTCTCCCATTTGCTCAGGAAATGGACCAGGTCTCTTCTTCAGCAGATGAAACAGAAGATGAAAGATCGGAAGCAGAAAATGCTGGGGGAAATTCCTCCCCGTCCAACTCAGGTACTCAGCACGTTCAGGGAATAATTAACTTAGCTTTTGAAGATGGGACTGAACATGAAAGTCGTGAGTTTTCTGCAACTAAAAGGTTTAGAAGGTCGGTGTTGCTCTCGGTAGATGAATGTGAAGAAGTGGGGTCTGATGAAGGGGAAGTTCACACCCCCTTCCAGCCCTCTATAGATTCTCTTTCACCTTCTGATGTTTTTGATGGTGTTTCTTATGAGCACCATGGAAGGACAGGCTACTCCAGATTTTCAAAAGAAAGTGAAGATACTACTGTACATTGTAAACACAACAATAAAGGCAGTAGTGTATATAAAAATGAAAGCATTCTCCTGGGTCCTAGTAGCAAAGACTCTTCAAGAAAAGATAAACAGAGTGTCTCAACAGACCAAAAGAACAGGTTAGATGTTCCATCCACAGGAAGCCAACAGCTTTCTCCAGAAGATGAAGAAGTAAATAATAGAAGTGAGGTGGCTAATGACTTCCAGCAGCACAGCATGCTCGTGGATGGTGACACGAGATCTCAAGAAAGACCGTGTCATCTGGAGCTTCATCAGACAGAACTCAGCTCCAGCATACCAAAGATCAGCTCAACAAAATCTCTAGACTCCTATCCGAGCCAAGTTCTGCCTCAGGAAGGTCAAGTGAAAGAGAGCCATTCTACAGCTCCCAAGAAAGCTAATAATGCTGTGTTTTCAGGTAATGTACAGAAATAGATATGCTAGACACATAGGAAAATAAGTTCATAGAAGTTTAGAGTGGTCTGTAGCACTGGATGTTATATTTTAATTAGAATATTTAAGCTACAGTTCCAGCTTTTAAATGAGAATTTAAATTTATTAATAATATGAAAATGAGCTAGCTGTTCATTATTTATTGTTTGCTTACAATCTTAGTGAATAATTAGTATGTAGTGGAAAACCTTGTTTACTAGACAGAGATAACATACTAGATCTTACCTGGAAAAAAAAAAGGAACTTAGTTTGGTGTCATTTCAATTATTATGTCTGATTTAATATAAGCATTCTTCACTGTTGGAAGTTTTATTTTACATTGGATATGTTTATGGATTTTCTAGTATATATCTAAGAGGGCTGTGCAATAACTATAGTCATGTGTACCGAAAAGCACTAAACTATTTTAACTAGATTAATTATATAATTTATATGCATTTTACAGAAACTAAGACTTTCTTTAGGATCAATATAATTCTATTCTAAATTTTTCAAGCAAAAAGATGAGTTTCCTAAAAGAGGTTATATTTAGAAGCAATGATAATATATGAAAAGGCCCAGTCTTCTTTCGCACACTAAGATAATTTCTTGTCTAATTGTTTTGTGTTGATGTCTTTTTTATTTCAATAATTCAGACTAATGAGTTAAAATATGCAATAGTAGCTGGTTGAGTAACTATTGTGTATCGTAATTAAGAAAAATATTGACCAGAAATCCCTATTCAGTAAAATGATAAGAATAGGAGATCTTCCAGAGTTGTATTTTTTGTTTGTTTGTCCTGGCTTGCATCCTCCTTTGCATGTGCAATATACAAATAAGCCTTTAGATACAGTGTATTTATCCCCCACCCCCTGAAACTGAGTTATTTTTAAGATATCTCCTAATGACTGTCTTTTTTTCCTCCTTGAGTTTCTATTGTAGTGAAGTAGATTTGTGTGTACTTTTATGTTTATGTTTAAATAATTTATGTTATTTTCTGTATTCTAAGTTTTCAAACTAAAATGTGGAAAATTATTGTTAGTTACCTATGTTGATTTTGCTGCTAAACATTACCCTTGAATTTTTTAACAGAAAAATAAATGCCTCAAAAATTTTGTCAATTTTGTAAAAATGTTATTTTTTTCCATGTTGTGTTTTTCTGAGAGGAGTTAATACTGTTATATGGTGTTAATATTGTTCTACAAGACTCTGAGGGGTATCGATGTGCAATTTTTACATTGTGTAGTATTATGAATTATTTCAGGAGACATAGATGATTGTGGCACACTGGCACAAACCTGCATGTATGACCACCGGCCTTCACAAACCCTCTCTCCCATCTATGAGGTGGATATAACAGAAGCATTTGAGCAGAAAGTGGGATCAGAAGTCCATGTCGTAGACAGGGACTCTGAAGACGATCAGCACTTTGCAAAACAGGACTGGACACTACTGAAGCAGCTGCTCTCTGAACAAGACGCAAACCTAAATGTCACAAGTTCTCTTCCTGAAGACCTAAGCTTAGCACAGTATTTAATCAACCAGACGCTCTTTCTAGCTCGAGATAGCTCAGACCCTCAGGGTTCAGCACGTGCTGACACTTGGAACAGATGGAGTGAAGTGTCGTCCCCACTTGATGGTTCCTCAGCAAGTACCACCATGGCCAGTGTCCCCTCTGAAGATTGTTCACCTCTGGGGGAGTGGACAATCCTGGAATTGGAAACTCAGCATTAACAGTTCCAACATTCGGGAAAATTTAAACTATGCTGCCCCTGTATTTTTTGATGCCTACATTATATTTATAATTTTATTAGCCAGATATAGACTGCCCTTAAAACTGATGAAGTCTTTTCAATTTGTTGAGGTAAATATAGCTTATTTATTAATATGATATCTAATGTTAAAAATGTTTTTCTAAATTTTTGAGCATGTTTTCCATAACTATTAGAGGGATTAGAAGACTTATAGAAAATCTTTGCTCCAGTTTTCTTTCCTAGCTGATAATTTGTTCATTTATTCAAGAATTTCCATGTCAGTACACAAGGAGATCCAACCCCTTACTTCTTACAACCCCTTGATTCTGCATATGGTACCATAATAATTTAACAATAAACTTACTGTGTGAGTGTGCATTATATAAAATCAATCTGTGAGTAACATTCAAACTCAGGCTGAGTGCTGGGGTTGGGGAGACAGAGGGCCCCTCCTCAGCTTTCACAGCATTTCAGGAACAGGACATTGAGAAGTGAGTGTACTTTGGGTTTCAACCATATTTTTAATAAAGTAGGAGAAGTCAACTTCTTGGACACGTCCAGGGATAGCCACTAGAAGCTGCCTTGTCTCTGTGGACCCTGACGGTCAGTCACTTTATTTTGCGTACCGTGATAAGAACACTTTGGAAATGCCCTGCACTGAGCTAGCACCAAGTACTAATGGAAATGAGGGTGAGGCAGCGGAGTCCTGATCTTATGTGGGCACGTGCTTCCCGGCGTCTGCTGAGACCCTTCTTTGTCGGTAGTCTTCTGTGGGCACATGCTTCCTAGTGATCCTCCTTTGTCCGCCAGACTTCTCTCAGTCTGGGGTTTTATAGGAAAGCAGATACACAAAGCTACTAGAGAGTAAACACTTAGATTTTAGATGCTGGTGAGTATGGCCCTTTAAGGTAATGGGATTTCTCTGTGTAACCAACTCATGTTTCTCTAGAATATATCAGAAGTAAGGGAATCTTTTAAGTTCAAATTTTTCTAAATTAGCAAAATTTTCAAAAATAACAATAGGATGTATAAATATATTGAACATAACAACTATGTTAGTATAGAATTACTTGTTCTAAAATAATAGTTATATTTTCATTTAAGTACTAATCTGTTATACCATAAAATTTACTTTTTTTCCTGTGCATTTGCCTGCATATATGTCTGTGTGAGGATATCAGATCCCCTGGAACTGGAGTTCCAGACAGTTGTGAGATGCCATGTGGGTGCTGGGAACTGAACCCAGGTCCTCTGGAAGAGCAGCCAGTGCTCTTCACCACGGAGCCATCTCTCCAGCTCAATTTTTTCACATTTATTTACATTTATTTATTTTGTGTGTTTATGTGGGTAGGCTGTGCACATGTGTCACAGCACATGTGGAGGTCAGAGGACGACTTGTGAGAGTCGGTTCTCTCCTTCCTCCACGACTAAACTCAGGTCACTGGCCTTGGTGGCAAATGCCTTCACCCACTGAGCCATCCCTCCATTTCTGGTTTTATGCCTTTTTAAGAAGCTAGACACTCTGTACAGGGACACTTTGTCATTTAGACTTAGGTATTAACTTGGTTGTCTAAGATAGAGAAATAGGCATTGAATGTAAGCACGCAAGTGTGAATATGAATACAATAAACAGTTCAGTGTCTAGTGGAGGGCAGGAGAATGTAAGATAAACATTTCAATATGAACACACACACTTTGTACTTTGAAGCTGGGTGGGAATTTAAAGATCAGACTGATCTCTTTAAATAGTAAAGGAAGGCTTTTGCGACCAGAAGACTTAGAAGGTTCTACAGCTAACTTGTGGGCTAGAATCCACTATTTCTTAATTCCAATTTGCTGTTATTCTACCACACAAAACACTTGATTTTCTCACAAAGCTGTGAACAGACATTTACAAGTAGTTTGTCGTATGAAAATGTTTTACATGGTAACAAAGCACACATTCATTCCCAAGACATTTGTGGGGTTTTTTTCCTCTGAATGTGAAGTTGTTTTACGTGTTCCTTTTAATAAACTTCCCCCAAAGTTTAGAAATTTATAATTGAAGTTGCATTTCATTCCCATCCTCAGATCTTAAAACTTTCACCTTAAATTATTAAGACTTAAGCCATACTCAGTTACACATCACTTCTACAGACAGATCACTGGAAAAGAGGCATTTTGCCAAAGTGGTGACCACTTAGGGAATTTGAGCACGTGTTGCATTTGTATGGCTGCTCTGTGAGCATGCATTCACCACTCTCTGCTGCAGGACTCTAGCAGTACTGCTTCATGTATTGAATCCAAACCCAGGCACAGATATGCATGCCCTACTACCACTCATCTGCTGTTGGTCACGTTAGAGACCGTGTCAAATGCAATGCACACCAGCACACGTAAATGTGCCAACAGGTCTGTGAAATATGTGTTCATTTTACACATAGGAAATGAACTTTAAAATTTCTGTTAATATCCATTCGTTGTTAGGGAGAGAGCGTCCTCGTCACAGGTGGAGGTCACAGGAAAACTTGCAGGATTCAGTTCTCTTCTGCCATGTGGGTTCTGGGGGCTAGATTCAGGTTGTTATACTTGCTCACACGCACCTTCACCTGTTGAGTTGGCCCCAGAAACTTAAAAATTGTATATTCTGTATTTTCCCTTCTTCTGGATGATCTGATATAATGGAAGAAACCAAAGAAAAATAACAAACTATTATCATACGGTAAAATCACAGTTGGACACGTTCAGTTAGGAGAGCCAGGAGAAGCCACCAACAGCTCATCGGGAAGAGGTCAGAGGTCAGACCTTGTCGGTGATGCGCCAGCTAAGCTGAGGCTGGAGTGCCGTAGGGTGCCGACCTGGTGCTGCACGTAACAGGTAGGTCGTTTCATTTAGTTTGCTGCAAACCATTAGGGTATAAACTTTTTAAAGATGGTTTTTGTTCATAGTTTACATGAGATTGTAAAATTCTAATCCCAAGAAAATTCTTTTTTTTTTTTTAAACATCCAAGTATTTTTATTTTGACTTGGGTTGTTTGGAAGGATGAGAAAATGTTTGGAGAAAATTTACAGCTCTTTGATCCCCTTTCTTGGAGCAGACAGATAACATCTGATGCTACTTTTAAGGATGAGCCAGAATTCACTTGGTGGCTGGATGACTTTTTGGGGTGTTTTTTTGTTTGTTTGGTTGGTTGGTTGGTTTTTCGAGACAGGGTTTCTCTGTGTAGCTTTGTGCCTTTCCTGGATCTTGCTCTGTAGCCCAGGCTGGCCTTGGCTGGATGATCTTAACACAGCAGCACTTTGAGGAAAGGTGTCCAGAGCGGGCATCTAGGGGAGGTGGTACAGACAAAGGAAGAGATCAGCTGGAACTGTATTGTGAAGTGTGCTGAATACAGTCTGCAAACTTACAATTTCTAAGTTTCCGTTATACATTCATTTATTTGGATTTAACTCTACGTAGATGGTCACAGTCTATGTTTGTGGGGAACTAAGTACCTGCAACTCACAATGGGTAAGCTATCAACATTTTTTTAAACAAAATCTTTATTGGTAAAAAAATTTACATAACATACAATTTGCCCATTTGTACAGCTCAGTGATTTTTAGTGTAACGTGTTCTGAAACCGTCACCACTCCCAAGTTTAGAATGTTCTGACAGCTTGACAGACATTTAATGTACTGTGATCATATTCGCCTCCCGCCACCCTCTTCACAACACTGCTGCTGACCCCTCCATTTTCCCTTGTGTGTATGTGTCTGCATGTGTGTGCATGTGTGTTTACAAGTTCATGGCCAGCCTGTGCTATGTAGCATCTCAAATTAAAAGACCTTGATGACAGTGTATAAGGTTACGAGTTGAGTGACAAAGGCAGGCACAGTGGAGAAAAATACAGAAATGAGAAGTCAACTTAGAAGATTGAGGTTTCT
The DNA here is from genome assembly GCA_902168425.1 of Peromyscus attwateri. NCBI lineage: Eukaryota > Metazoa > Chordata > Mammalia > Rodentia > Cricetidae > Peromyscus > Peromyscus attwateri. The sequence goes on along the minus strand of CABHPP010131353.1, from coordinate 22,945 downwards.
GACTGGGTTGGCCTAGGTGGTTGATCAACCAAAAATTGAAATGAGTGTAAGGGAGAAGATGAGTTTAATTGAGGACATACTGAGTTTGAGGTGCCTGGGGGACATTCAAAGAGCTGGGGACAAAAATATTGTTGAACATTCAAGAAAAAAATCCTGAGGAGACTGAGAAAAGGGATGTTCAGAAATAGAAGTAGGAAGTTGTCCTGAAGAAAAGTGATGATGTATAATCTTGCTGCTAATAAGAGGAGGGTATGCCGGAGTGCAGGCTCTTACCTCAACCTCTCAAACCCACAACGAGGATTTTTAAGCAGCCTTTTTCTCTTGTAAAGGCATTGTTGGTATTGAGGGCCTCGTGTTGTTTTAGGGGTGCAGCTTACCTTTCCAGTAAATGATGAGGTAAGCCCACATCAACAGCGTTCATTTCAGATCCAACCTCCTTCCCCCTGTTGGGATCTGCATTAAGAGTACAGAGTTTGAAAGCCTTTGTGGTGGTGTCCCTGTGATCCCAACACTTAGAAAAGGCAGGAAGACCACATTTCAGGGCCCATCTAAGCTACACAGCAAGACCCTGTCTAAAATGCATTAAATAAAGTAAAATAATCTCAAAAGCATTTCTAAAAAATGTTTATCATTGAGCTAGACAGTGAAAATTTTTCAATAGCTAAATAGGACTGAGGAGATGACTGAGCAGGTAAAGGAGCTTGGTGCCAAGCCAGATGACCTGAGTTCAAGCCCTAGTACCTGCCTGGTAGAAAGGGAGAACCAACTCCCACAAGTTGTCCTGAACCTCCACGTGCATACCTTGACATACCCCAAAACACAAATGTTTTAAAGAAAAGTCACTAAATAATGTATGATATATATAACTCATGCAATGATCAAAATTGCTTACAAAAATATTTTTAATAGTAAGAAAAGATGACTGTGGGGGAAAACAGGTTGTGTTTATGTGTATACCCACATACTGTCCCAATTTTCTATATCTCGTGTGTGTAAAAATATTTAAGACCAATTCCCTTACAGAATTTCAACTATGTATTGACTATTGTAACCATGCTGTGCGTACTCACAGTAACTGAAATTTGTACCCTTTTGCCAGTATTTTCCCTTTTTCTGCTACTTTTGGAAACTACCATTCCACTTTGCTTCCATAAGTTTCACACTTTTAGATTCCACACTTAACTGGGAGACCATGTAGTGTTGTCTTTCTGTACCTGATTTATTTCACTTAATGAGATAACACATTAATACCACAAATCACAGGACTTCCTTCTTTTCAGAAGCTGTTTAATATGTTTTCCTGTCCATGTTCAGGATGTTGCATGGCTTTTTCTGGGTAGGCATAAACAAATGCTTGTTCACCCTAACTAGGGCACATATAAAGAAACAGTTCTACCCAAGTCTACCTTAGTGGATCAGTGAGTTTAGTGAGGTTACTTAGAGGAGCGTGGGTATACAGTTCCATCACAGAAAAGCCCATCCTAGCATGGGTGAAGACTCATGGGAGCTGTATCCCTGGAGCCCCCTCCAGAACTGCAGGCAGCTCACCCTGCTGGAGACATTAACTGCTTATGTGGGGAGCGGCCTTGCTATCTCATACCAGCTTCATGAGCCTGGGAAGCTGCGTGTGCTTCTGTTCTCGCAGCAGAGAAGAATTCAGTGGGGAGGAAATGCCCACACAACTGTCCACTCATCCCTCTGGTCCTAAATTCTTCACCCTCTCTTTCACAACGTTGCCTGAGCTTAGAAGGGGATGCTGTAGATGTTGATGACTTTTTTCTTTCCAGTCACAGTTGCGCATTGGCCCTTGGTACCACAGCAGCAGTTGCTTATTCTCTGCAGGAATTGCAGGCTGAGCTGGAAGCGCCCATCTCCTGGCTAGCTTGATTTATCCATATCTGGCAACCAAAGGATGTTCTGTCTTGGTATGCAGTCAACAACTGTGGCAATAGCCTTTATGGTTTGTGAAGCCTCCCCCACCAACAACTCAAAGGGGGACCAGCCATCCTTGACACTGGGATTAGCCATTCAATAACCTTATGGCTCCTGGGAGTGCCTTATCATCTCCTTAACTGCCATTTTTACAGTCCTTACAGCTGCTCTTTTTAAATCTTTTAAATTAAATACTGAAAGGCTAATATTATATAATGAAACCTCTTTACAGAAGGTGGCAGGATCTTCATCTGAAGGCCTGTCATTACCCATTACAAATGAGTGTCTTAGATGGCCGACGGGTTATTTAAAAATCAGTCTACCAGGGCGTGAAACTGTCCCATCACTTGTATCAGTTGTCTTGTCAAAGGAGCAGTGCTGGGTGCACGGATGGGGACTTTATTCATCTGGTCCTCGTGTCATTGCTGCGAGCCCTCTGGCTCCCTCATCCTGTGGTGTTCCCGTCACCATGGAGACACTGCACACTTCCCACCCCTGCTGGTTTCCTTGCTGGTTTTGTTTGGGGGGGGGGGTGTGTAGCAGGAATCTTAGAAGTTCTTATTAATGAAATCAAACCTGAGCCAGGTATTGGGGTGAACACTGGAGGATCAGAGAGACAGAAAAAGCCACAGCTAACCTCACCTGGCCAACTTCTCAGCTGATCTTGTTTCCTCAGACTGGAAGCCTCTGTGTCCTCATATCCAAATGAATCTCAGCTGAACTGTGCTGCTCAAAACCTAAAAGCTTAACCAGCCAAATGCTACTAGTTCCTGGTCCTCACACCTTATATATCTTTCTGCCTACTACCACCACTCCCTGGGATTAAAGGAGTGTGTCACCATGCCTGGCCGTTTCCAACGTGGCCTTGAACTCACAGAGATCCAGAGGGATTTCTACCTCTGGAGTGCTAGGATTAAAGGTGTGAGTGCCACCATTTTCTAGCCTTTGGATCTAGTGGCTGTTCTGTCTCTGACCCCAGATAAGTTTATTAGGGTGCACAATATTTTGGGGAGCACAATACCACCACAGGGGGGTTGGTTTTGGTTTTGGTTTTTTTTTGTTTGTTTGTCTTTTTGGTTTTTCTAGACAGTTTCTCTGTGTAGCCCTGTCTATCCTGGAACTCACTCTGTAGACCAGGCTGGCGTCAAACTCACAGAGATCTGCCTGCCTCTGCCTCCCGAGTGCTGGGATTAGAGGTGTGCACCACCACTGCTAAGGGTCACCCAGCTAAGGGTCAAGGAAACGCCAAGCTGAGCTTTAGCCTGCCGTGCCTGCCACTGGTGCCAGCTCCCTGATAGGCTCTAGGACAACACCCTGACCTTTGCCTTTCCATCAGCCATACCCAGCTGCTGAAGGGGCCCCAAGCTGGGTGAACAATCTTACTCTACTTTCTTGCACAGGAGGAATGTATACTGCATTCTCTGGAGCATGACTGCCCATCCCAGTGGTAAGCTTAGCTTTTCCACCTTCATCATCTTATCATTTATGCTTTGTGTACATTATTTAGGCTTTCCAGCATTCAGAAGCTCGCTAGCACTACATTTGGTATTCTGTTAATTTTTTCATAGGAACTCCAGCTCAGTATTTAAAACGTCACATTTGCCTTCAAGTGACCTGGACAGACTTCTTTGCCCTTCTCTCATATCCCGAGAGCTTTAGTGCTGTACGAAACAAACTTTTGTGCCAATCTAAATCATTAGATCCACCAAGGGCTCTCCTACCTCCTAAAGATTGTGTCCTACCATAAAAGGAGCTCCAGAAATGCAGCTTCCATCCTCACCCATGCTGTCATGGGCTTCTCTGTGATGGAGTTGTATGCCCATAGGCTCAGAGTCCCAAGTTTTCTGCTGACCCAATCTCTTTCTAGCTGTCCTGTGAATATCTGTGGCATCCAAACATCTCTCTTATGCCCAGTTTCCTTACTACTACCTATCCTTTCTATATTGTGTCTTCCATTTCCTGATAATTATGGAGAGCTCAGCCAGTGACAACTTAGTGTCCCTAGGGGCTCATCTGAGCCTTTTCTCTCATATTGCTTCAGGCTGTGTAGTCTATTACAGACCAACCCCATCTGTCCCCATATGGCTCAGCCTCACAAGCCATCTTGTGCAAGGCTTTTCATTCTTTAAACGTTTCCCCCCTCCCCAATTAAAGGAGTTTAAAAGCAGAGTGTTTCCTGATGATGGTGGATTCTTACACTGAACCATATTCAAGCCCCAGCCTGCATGCTTGAATCATGGATTTTCCCTTCCTCTCTCTTAAAGGTTGGATTTGAGGGCCTCTCCTACCTCACTGCCTCCCTCTTCACTGTCTAATTCTTTCCTGGGCTCCAAGTTTCTGGATCAAGAAGCACTCTTTAGATCTAGCTTGTACTGGTTCCCTTGCACCCTGCCAGCTGTACCAAATGGCAAGCTAGCACTTCCTCCCCATATTCCCTTTTCCCACCTTCCCTGCCAAATCAGAGGCCAGTGCAGAAAGGAAAGCATCTGCGTGCTTCTTCTGCTGAGATTCCACCCTTACATGGGCAAGCTCGTCCTGCAAACAGCTTCGCCTCAACTGCACATGTCTTGTTGGCCACTGCAAAGGCCACACAACAGCCATCATGGCTCGCTTAGAATCTTGTCCCGTATGTTCAACCCTGGGCAATTACAATGTATTCTCTAATCCCTCAGCTGTTTGGGAGATAGTTTTAAAATGGACCCCATTCAACAAGGATGCATACTAGCACATACCATATCATATAGGAAAGACAGTCACTTCAACATTACCCCCAAGGAAGATTCACTTTCAGACAGCTCAGCTTTGGCAGCATGTTCTATCAGGGAGTGCGTAACTACTTCAACAGCAAAGAGATACACCATGCTGTACCACCGGATAAGGACTGTATCAGGATTACTCCATAGACGCTGCCCTCAGCTCAGCCTCAATCACTGGTTACAGGAGGCAAACAACCCCCCAAACCCCCCAGCTCATCTTTGGTTCTGTTGGTCCCTGCCCAGGTACAGGTTGTATTGCATGACTTCTCCTGGGGAGACCTGAACAAATACCTCTTCATCAGGATGGCTCCAGTAGCAAACCAAAGAAACTATTCCACCCAAGTCTAGCTGCATCACCAGCAGACTCCCCCTGTGCCACATACACACACACACACACACACACACACACACACACACACACGCCAGTGATGACTCACAAAAGCTGAATCCTGGAGCTTCCTCCACATCTTGTTGCAACAAACCTTGCCTGTCTACAGTCTCCCCAACATGTAAATGTGGGGAGGGGCTTTGTAAGTCTTATAACTTTCTGAGCTTCTTCCAGGAGAGAATATTTCCCCAGAGGAGTAGACACTTAGGTTGGCTCGTATCTTGGCTATTGTGAATTATAATGCAGCAAACATGGGATACAGGTAACCTTGAGAGACAGATTTCATTATCTTTAGATACACAAAAGATTCAGTAGGATTGTTGGATCCTATGGTCATTACAGTTTTGTTTTGTTTTGTTTTCATTACTGGGATTAAATTAGAACTGTAGTTGTTTTTTGGTTTTTTTTTTTTTTGGTTTTTTTTTTAACTCTTACTCTTTTGGGGCCCACCACCCAGCTCCCAGATAAACACACGGAGATTTATTCTTATTTATGAATGCCTGGCCTTAGCTTGGCTTGTTTCTAGCCAGCTTTTCTTAAATTATCCAGTCTACCTTTTGCCTCTGGGCTTTTACCTTTCTCTATTCCATATTCCTTTCTTTCCTTCTTACTCTGTGGTTGGTTGTGTGGCTGGGTGGCTGGGTGGCTGGGTGGCGGGGTGGCTGGG
>CABHPP010131353.1:5842-16688 GCA_902168425.1 Peromyscus attwateri | reverse complement strand
ACACACACACACACACACACACACACACACACACACACACACGCATACACTTGAGATCTCATGCCTTTGCTTGGGAAGGCATCCCAGGAAGTGATGTCTGGGCAGAGAAAGGTATTTAAGGCGTGAGGAAACAGGAACTTACTCTCTATAGGCTGAAGATTTCGTAGAGGTAAGAACTAATGGCTGGCTGTTCTGCTTCTCTGATTTTTTAGCTTTCACCCTGATAACTGGCTCTGGGTTTTTTACTAAAAGACCATCTAAGATTTGAACAACATTAAAAGAGCTTTTAAACAGGCAAACACATCACATGTAAGATTGTTTATTAAGATGCCTCAGCTTCTAGCAGGAAAATGGGAAACCAGTTATTACAGGCTGAGAACATTCTTTTTTCAGTTTGAACATGGCAACATGTTTGAGATGTGATTAAACCTGCCTTAGTCACATCTGTAATCCTAGTATGTGAAAGCCTGGGGCAAGAGGATTGCTATGAGTTCAAGATCAGCCTGGACTACAGAGGAGGACCCTATCTGAAAAAGAAATAATTCTGGAACCCAACAAACCATGATCTTCCTGTGTACCTGTTCTGTACTAGTTTGGGCTGTAGGGGTGAGCTGAGGACTTTGGCCTTGAAGGAGCTCTTTTGAAGCTGAGATTATATACATTTTTCCTGATGATATTTATATTGGTTTTATATTGCAGAATCTGATAACAAGACTACTTTGACTCTGGCATAGCTCCATGAGACTTGTATGTCTATCATTGCGTAAACTATTTCTAGTGGCCACAAGTTACCTTTCCTCTATATGAAATATAATGAGGTTTGCCTGTTTTCTTTCAATATCAAGCTCTCCCACCTCTGCCCCAGCAAGAGAGCTTAATTGAAAATAATTGCAATTAAAATACACCCTCATTTAAACATCACATGCTGCCTTATAAAAGTGTCTTCTAGAGTGAGTGATACAGCTCCTTAAACTACACAAATAATCTACCTTGTAAAATACATAGTCAGGAGGCTGGAACCATGCTCTGAGGTCCTGGTAAGGAGCTGCAACCTAACAACTCAAATGTAACTTTGGAGTCCAACAACAGCCCAGTCTCGGCCAACCATAAGCAGCCAGGCTTCAGCCAATCTAGAGCTTCCAACTGATCAGACCATGTCCCGACAAGGCAGAGGGCGGAGCTAGAACCAATCATGCTAATTCTGTGCATCCTTTCACCTCCATAAATAACGCCTGCTGTTCCGGAGTGGGGTAACTGGGCCTTTTGTGCTTCTGAGTTCTTTCCAATTCATGATTCATTCTTAACTCAAATTTCTCTGATAAGTTTCAAATGGCAAAAACATCTCCTTTAACAAATCTTAAGTTGAAATAAAGTCTCTTTTTGCAGTGTCTTATTTGGAGTAAGTTATATAAGACACACAGCCAAGAAAAATAGCATCAAATTAAACCAAAATAAATTGGAAGGAATTAATGCAGACAGAGGTGGTGCCCAGTCAGTGAGAAGGATTGGTGAGAAGACTCAGCAGGGAAAGGTGCTGATGATCTGAGTCCATCCCAGGACCCACATGGTAAGAGGAGAGAACCAGCTCCCTCAAGTTGTCCTCTGACTTCCACAGTATGTTGTGGCGTGCACATCCACAGACATAAGCATACACACATTAAGTGTAAGTTAAAAAAAAAAAACACTTTAAATCAGTTTTTAAAGAAAAACAGAACTGGAAAAAAATCTAAAAAGCTGATTCCTAAGACCCAAACAATCTACCCACCCCATGGTCTTAGTGCTGGGAAAAGTATAAATATACAATATTAATTAGGAAATAATAGAAATGAACACAATTAACACCATATGGTAGGGGTTTGTACAACCTCATACAAATACAGCTCAAACCCTGGATGAAATGAATGACTTCAATACAAGTTAGCAAACTGATTCATAAGATCTACGTAGATTACTAAGTTTGAAAGAAACAGACAAAATGTTTTAGATGTACCCTTCAAAAACTTGAAGGTGGCACACAGTGGCAGTCCTAGTTCCAACTACTTGGACTAAGGTAGATGATTGCTTGACTTTGGAGTTTGCCAGCCTAGACAGTAGTATAGTAAGACACTGTCTCAAATTAGTGCTGATCAAGGTCACTAAATCATTTTAGAATATGAAGAAAGAAGAACTGCTATCACACACAATGTAAGAAGCTAACATGATGTGGCCATTAAAATCTAATCGAAGATAGCATAGAAATTATGGGATAATGCCTGCCTTAGTCACTCTTCTATTGCTGTGAAGGGACACCATGACCAAGGCAACTCTTATAAGAGAAAGCTTGGGGGCTTCCTTATAGTTTCAGAGGCTTAATACATCATCATCATGGTGGGGAGTGAGAATGCAGGCAGGTGCTGAAGCAGTAGCTGAGAAAGACTCTGGGCCTGGTGTAGGCTTTTGGAACCTTAAAGCCCACCCCTAGTGACACACTTCCTCCAACAAGGCCATACCTCCTAATCTTTCTCAAATAATGCCACTCCCAGATGACTAAGCATTAAAATATATTGGGGGGCATTCTTATTCAAATCACTAAAATACCACTTACATAATTGTGGCAAAGCTCCAAAGTGATTCAGTCAAGTACTAAAATAACATATGATAACTTATTTAAGGAATGCAAGGTAATGTTGGAAAGATGTCATATAGAATGTTGGTAGGCAGATAAGATAATCACCTCTGTAGGTCCAGTTATTTAACTTGAAACAGTGACATCAAAAGAGAACCAGAGAGAGTGGCATTATCTTGACCTTCGGTGGGCAGCATATGCAAAACGTAAGAGTAGAGTCTGTTCCTTCCTTCCTTCATGTGAGAAAATATCTGGCAGAAGCAGCCTGAGCACTTACTGTGGAGCTTGGTTTATAAGGGGACATTCTCCACCATGGCAGAAAGCCACGGCTGTGGGAGTTGAGGCAGCTGGTCACGTGGCATCTGTGGTTAGGAAGCAGGCCTGAGTGCTGGCGCCACGTTGGTAATGCTAAAGCCCTCTTAGGTTGTTTTGTCCCCTTTGTGTTTGATTGGGGCCCTCCGCCAAGGGGTGGCACCGCCCGTATGAAGCCTGTCTCTCCTCCCTAGTTTAACCTCCCCGGAAGAACCCTTACAGACACACCCCAGTATGTCTCCTAGGTGATTACAGACCCTGTCAGCCTGACCATGAGAATTAACCATTGCATGGATGCCGAAGTCATAAAATGTTGATTGATAACTTGGCTATTATAAATGTAGAATGTAGATATGTTCAAGATACCATAAAGAGATTAAAAGACAAACAGATAAGTTGGGGGAAATATTTTTCTGTTTGACAAAAATTAAAATGCAGCCTGTGTAGAGTCAGATGTGTGATGTCCTACAGTCAGAGCAGAGGCAGGGACAAGAAAACCCTGAAGCTTGCAGGCCACGTGCACACACCTTTATCACATATCTAATCTGTAACTAATTGAATTACATTAGAAAACTAATTCCTAGCATCATTGTCATGATTATTGTTATACTATACAAGTTTATTATTAGTCACTTCAGATAACACTTGCTTGGAACTAAATTTCACTTGTAATGTAAAATCAAGTTGAAATTCTGAGCATATTACATTAAAGCTCAATCCAAGCACAGTGTGTGGGCTAATTGTGCTTTTCATAGTCAGTGAGCTAAGTCAATCTAAAAATTGCTAAGCAGGAAATGAGAACATGTTGAGCTGCCTGCGGCACAAACGCCTGAGTCAGCACATGTTACCACGCCAGCCTACGTGCAGCATGCCAGTGTTATTTGGCTTATGGCCATCGCAAGTAAACACCTTCATCCATGCTCAAGGTGGCCTTTTTCCTTAAAGTTAGGGGTCATTTTAACACACATTTGAAGGTCATGTTGTCTTGACATTTTCTTAGACATAATAATTAGATGAATGGGCCCTAGACTTAGTAATGCTTCTGTATGAAAGGAAACATTACATACAGAAAACTTTCAGGGGGAAAAAATGATTGCATTTTCCAAGCACAGTTTTTAGAAAGTGTGACTGGTTATTGCTGAGTCCCTTGAACTGTTTCAGCGATGGACCTCACTGGGGCATGGAAGGAAAGAAGAAAGACAAACAGACACACCAAAAAGCCAGAGTCAGGTGGCCTGGGCTCTGTGGTGGAGAAACTGCAGCACTCGGGAAGCAGAGTGTGTTTATTATATACAGTTGGACAGAGAGGCGGGGTTACTGCATACACCTGAACATGGAGATGGGGTTATTACATACAGGTAAACAAAGAGGCGGGCTTAGATAATCTCAATAGGAGCTGTCTCTGCAGGGAGCCATCTTCAGCTCATACATTTCCAGGGGGAGGAAGCTATGGTGACATTTTCTACACATACTGTCAACATTTACACTCAGATCCCCTAGGAAGGCTTTGCCATCCTTCTGAGCCTCACCCTGGGCGGAGGGGTGGGGGTGAGGATCTGTGTCATTCCCATGAGGCTGAAGTTTGGAGTCCTTGTCATGACCTTGGCTTACGTGAGGGTGATGCATCACTTGTCTGAAAATATCTCATATTTATATTTCAATTTATTTTATCTTAATTGCCACCACAATTACATCTTTATTCATTTTAATTGACTATTCCAAGTTAAATATCAAAGTATATATACATTCTTTGACTTAACTATCAATACTAAAATATTTATAATATGAAAAAATAGGAAATAAAATGAGGAGTAATATTTTTAAGAGCTAGGACATGTATTTATATTCTTCATATACAAGTATCTTCTATTTATCAATCAGAAGAATGCTGACAGCTAAATAAGAAATACTAGACAAAAAAAATAACAAAGTAATCAGAACAAGAAATAGAAATGGCCAAAAATACAGTGAGCAGCAAAATAGTGTATGTAGTAGTAAGTAAAGAAATATAAAGCATTCATTATTAATAAAGATAAATTTATAAAATCTAAGGTTGACTAGAGTTTAGTAAAATTGCTCTCGAATTCATATAGTGCAAATGTAGACAGCTACACTTTTTCTGGAATGCTCTTTGGCAATAGAATAAGGGCCTTAAAATTGTTATAACCAAGATGGTAGTCTCACTCTTAAAAATTCAGTGAACAATTAGAAATATACTCATGAGCCATACAAAGTGTTTTTAAAGTGCTGGGCTGGGGTGCAGCGAGGTTGGTGGGGTTGTTGCCTAGCAAACGAGGAAGGTGGTGTCTTTGTTTAACTTCGACATTGATTGCCAGTTCTTCCTGCATCTCAACTGGCAGAAAAAGGACTCTGAAGAATCATCTCCTGTAATTTAGTGGGGCAACAAAAGAAGCCTGGGGCTAGTGTGATATTTTTGCTCTTTTTAGGTAACATCTTTTCTTTCTTTTGTAGCTGTTTGCAGGTCACCTCATATAACCTGGTAATTTCAAAGCATTGTCTGGCCATGTCCAGATGTAAGATCCCTGTCATTTATTTTGCCAAAAGCATGGTTGCTCCTTTCTGTGTGCATCTGCAGCTCCTCTGTTCATCTAGAGTAGCCTTTACATTATGTATCTGCTCTTCTCCTTTGTTGGGTCCTCTAGTGTGTGAGCTCCAGTTATCTTCTCTCTCTTCTCTCCATTGTGGAGTCTCTTGTGTTAATCCTCATTTCCAATTTAATCTTCCAGAATCAAGTCTTTTCCATTGTCAATGTGGTTTGAATTCTCTGGCTGCATTTTGTATCATTAAAGTATGTTTATTTGTAATATCATGTTTCTATTTTTGGGTTTCTTTTTAAATTTTTCATTTACTACATATGTATGCATATATGTGCGTGTGCATGTGCTTATGTGCTGCCATGGTGCATAAGCAGATGTCAGAGAACATCTTGTGAGAGTCAGAGTCAGTTCTTTCCTTCCACCATATGGGTCCCAGCAACCCAGCTCAGGTTGTCAGGCTTGGAGGCAAGTTGCTTTCACTTGTTAAGACGTCTTGCCATCCTCTAACATTTCTTTAGAAAAATTCCAGTTAGTATGTATTCATTGTGCATAGTACTAACTTACATATGGACTTTTACTTTGGTTTTTCTTTTAGACGGGGTTTCTCTGTGTAGTCTTGGCTATCCTATAACTCACTCTGTAGACCAGGCTGGCCTTGAACTCAAGAGATCCACCTGCCTCTGCCTCCTGAGTGCTGGATTATAAGCATGCACCACCACTGCCCAGCTCATTTTTTAATTATTTATTTTATGCTATGTGCATTGGTATTTTTGCCTACATGTGTATCTGTGTGAGGGTGTTGGATCTCCTAGAACTAGAGTTATGGACAGTTGTGAGCTGCCATGTGGTTGCTAAGAATTGAACGCAGGATCTCTGAAGAGCAGCCAGGGCTCTGAACTGTTAAACCGTCTCTCCAGCCCCAAATTTTTTTATTTTTAATTATGTGTATATATATATGTGTCTGTGTGGGGGTATGTGCATGTGGACAGGTGCCTGAGGAGGCCGGAAGAGGACAGTGGATCCCGTGAAGCTGGAGGACGAGTGGTAGTGACCCACCTGATTGGTGGCTGCTAGGAACCCAACTCTGGTCCTCTCCAAGAGCAGTATGAGTTCTCAGTGGCTGAGCCATGTCTCCAGTCCTCCCTCCTCTTTTTAGACGTATAGAATGTACTTTGAGCATATTTCCCTTCTATAAATTCTCCCTTTCCCTTTTCTCCCTTCCCCTTTTATCAGTTTCCTTGTTCTGATAAACAGTCTTGTTTCTACTTTCATGGCTACATACATGATTTTATGTATCTATGTAAAATCTAGGAACCACAAATTAGAGAAAACATTCAGTATTTGTCTTTCCAATCTGACTGACTTAGCTTCACATGACCATCTTCAGTTGTATCCTTCTTCCTGAAAAGGACGTAACTTAGTTCTTTATGGCTGAAAATAATTTTCATTATGCATATTGACCACATTTTCAGTATCTGCTCTTCTGTGGTCACATGATACCTAGGTTGATACTATAACTTAATAATTGAACAGTGATGCACAAGTATCCTGTGATATGTTGACTTGCAATGCTTTGGGTTAATACCCAGGACTGGAATAGCTGGGTCACATGGAAGATCTATTTTAGTGTTCTGAGGAACTTCCATATTGACAGCCATAATGGCTGGACTGGTTTACATTCTTACCAGCAGTGTGTAATGACTTCCTTTTGTCCACATCCTCACCAGCATGTATTGTTGTTTTCTTAATGACCATCATGCTGACTAAGCTGAGAGAGAATCTCACTGTGGTTTTACCCTGAGTTCTCATCGTGACTGATAATAAAAAATGCTTAATAGTCATGTTTATTGGCTGTTTCTACTTCATTCTTTGTGAACTACCCATTTCATTAGCCCATTGATTGGGTTGATTTATTTTTATTATTGTCCTTAAATATGATATTTTTAATTAATATTTTGAGAATTCCCTGAGTAACTAAAGTCCTATTTGCGAAGTCCTTGCTTAGGCTGGTAGGATGGGTCAGAGGTAAAGGCACTTACTCATCAAGCCTGATGACTCGAGATCAGTCTCGGAACACAGAAAGGCTGTAGGAAGCATGGAGGTCTTTCTGCTCATAGATAAGCACTAGAGGAGCCTGGAATGTTATTCCTTCAAGAGAAGTAATGCATAACCTGTTATCGACCCAGAAGGCTAGGAGCAGGCATGTTTAATAGCCTAGTGAAGTGACCTTTGCACTGTCTGGCAGAGACCACACTGGATTCTTCCCCCAGACCCTTATCAAAGTTCATTTTTCTCAGTCTGCAGAACCTATCATGATGAAAGGTGTCACATGTACTTTTATAAAGACTTTCAATGTGGTCATTCTCATATTTATTTAGCTTACTTTGTTCCTCAAGGAGATTTATGTGTGCTTTATTATACACATGGAATTGAATTAATTGTCACCAGAAAAGGTTTTACCAAATTGGTGCTGTGCTTAAATATACCTAAAATAAACTTATTGGGGTCAGACTCCAGAGGTTGAACCAACACAGGCTACTTAGTCATGTTGAAACAAACTGCCTTGTCATCTTCAGCCGTCACTCTGCTGACAGGGAGGTTGCAGAGACCCCTGCAAAAGGAGAAAGGAGAGACAAGTCCATAGAGTGGTCCTCTGACCTCCACATATGCATGTAGGCACACACACACACACACACACACACACACACACACACACACACCCCAATAAGCAATAATTTATTTTAAAAAGGAAAGCCCTTGTATATCTTGTCTTGAAATATGTTCCCTATTTTTACCATTAGCCATTTCAGAGCTCCCTATGGAGTTTTTATACAAGATATAGTTTCATTCTTCCATACGTGGGTAGCTTTTCTTCTTCTTCCACTTTACAGATACACATCTGTAGAATATGCATGGCTCTAACGAAACTTATTAAGACTGTAAGTAACAAGGTGTGTGTGTCATGGCACATGGCCATTGTCCCTGATACTGAGAAAACTAAGACAAGAAGATTGCTTGAGCCTGGGAGTTCAGATGAGCAATATAGTAAGACTGTATGGTTCAGTAGTGGATGCCCTGGACTTAGTCTCCAGCTCCAGGAGAACCAGAGTAATTAGCCTCCCCGGGGTGTCTTTTGGATACTGTAGCAGATGTTTTGTTTCCTCTTTGTGATGATGTTTCCTTTGCCTTGTTCTGTGGCTACTTCATAGGCTCCATGTTGGCTCTTTTTTTTTTTTTTTTTTTTGTCCTTTATTCAGCTTTCCATAAAGAGTCTGCAATCCTGGTGTTTGCCAACCGAGAATGTCTCCCTCAGTCCTGCTCCCTGCCCATCCACATGTGCACCACTTTATTAGTAAGCTAAATAAAGAACAGAATGACTACATTGAAACTGTTTATAAAAGTACATGTGGGCTGGAGAGATGGCTCAGAGGTTAAGAGCACCGACTGCTCTTCCAGAGGTCCTGAGTTCAAGTCCCAGCACCCACATGGTGGCTCACAACCATCAGTAATGAGATCTGGCGCCCTCTTCTGTATACATAATAAATAAATAAATCTTTAAAAAAAAAAAAAGAAAGAAAGAAAGAAAAAAGTACATGTGACACCTTCCATCACGATAGGTTCTGCAGACTGACTGAGAGAAATGAGCCTTGATAAGGGTCTGGGGGAGAATCCAGTGTGGTTTCTGCCACACAGATAGTGCAATATTAAACATGCCTGCTTCCATGTACACCAGGATCCATTCACTGCAGTTCTGCTTGGCCAGATTTGCCTACATCCTACATGTTAGTGTGAATTAATGAAGCAGGCAGAAAATGGTAATTCCTGGCCAGAAACTACCCTCTGCCTACTCCTGACATCCTATACCACATTTCTCAATGTCCAGTCCCTGCCTTTGGCTCTCCTATTTTTCTGGCGTTCATCTCTCCACAGAACCATGGAGAGTCAGAGGGAAGAGAGAAGAAACACTGGCTGATAGAACTCCAGCTGCCTCAGAAAGCACAGACTACCAGGAAAGTGATGGACATAAGGTTTCTAGCTCACACAGACCCCTTTTCCAAGGCAGTGTCCGATTCCTATGACAAAGCCTGAAGATCTTTGAAGGGAGGCCTGAGTAGGTTACTGGCCTAGTTCAATGAACCACACATTTCAAATTTTTTGTTGATGTGTTGTTTTCACTGTTGTAGCTGGAGTTTTCCTGCCTGGCCCACAGTCAAGACAAATCTCTGTCACCCGCCAGTCCCACAGCCGCTCAGACCCAACCAAGTAAACACAGAGACTTATATTGCTTGCAAACTGTATGGCCGTGGCAGGCTTCTTGCTAACTGTTCTTATATCTTAAATTAACCCATTTCTATTAATCTATACCTTGCCACGTGGCTCATGGCTTACCGGCATCTTCACATGCTGCTTGTCATGGCAGCAGCTGGGAGTGTCTCCCTCTGCCTTCCTGTTCTCTCAATTCTCCTCTCTGTTAGTCCCGCATATACTTCCTGCCTGGCCACTGGCCAATCAGTGTTTTATTTATTGACCAATCAGAGCAACAGATTTGACATACAGACCATCCCACAGCACACTGTGGTTGTTTTTAGTGTATAACTGGGGACTGAAGGTAGTTTCCTTAGACAAAATTAAGAATCTAGAAGAATATCTAAACTTTCAGGAACTCACAGTTGAATTTATAACTAGCCTCAGGGGTCCATTATGCCAACTGTAGCTGAAACAATGGATTCTGCTGAGTCAGCTAGAACCAGGAGAGAGTTAAGTCAAAGAGGACAAACAAAGCCAGTAAAGTAGGAGAGGGCAAAAATCTTTGTTAGTGCTTGAGTGGAAGACTAACTATCCTGCTTTCATTGTCTAAGCCACATTCTTACATATTCAAACTTGTAAGAAAATAGAAATGTTGCCAAGGCTAAACAACCAGCTGTTATCAAAATAATAATGGCTTCACTAAACCAAGTCTGCTGTTTGCAACATAGTAAGTCATTTTAATCTAATTTTAAAATGAGAATTTATATACTGAAATAGTTCGTATCTTGTATTGTGAAGACCTGGTCCCTAGGCTGTGACACTACTGTGAGGTGGTGTAACCTAATGGGAGTAAGTTAGGTTATCAAAGGTGGAGATTTGAGGTGGAGATTTGAACCCCAGGTGCTTTCCCATTTCTCTGCTTCTCAGATGACATGACATAAACAGGCCCACTGTTCTACACACACAACCAACATGATGTAATGTGTTGCCATAGGCCCAAAGCAACAGGGTCATACGAATATGGACTGAAGCTCAGTCAAAATAAACTTCCTTCATATAAGTTGGTAGTCTTAGGTATTTAGCTATAAAACAGAAAGCTCTCTCTCTCTCTCTCTCTCTCTCT